>JXSR01S018890.1:114252-125431 GCA_000969725.1 Ophiothrix spiculata | reverse complement strand
ATGGATAGATTGGTCTTTGTGAGCTCATGTACCGTTAGGCAAAAACGAATAGATGGTAAGCAGTACCGGCTATACATAGCAATTTTATATTCATTACGAACAGGACAGTTGTCAATATTGCGCAGGCAAAAATCAAGCTTTGACTTGATCATGTCATATATGTCGTTTTGGCTACATGAGTGGGTGATCAAGGACCAAAGAAATCGCTGGGGATCTTCTTTAACGGGGGTAATCCGCGAACCATCTATATCGTATTCAACAACTTTCGGCACACCGCTACAAATGGAAAGTGACCGGCATTTACTCGGTTTAAGTATTAGACCCATAGACTTAGTTTTCAATTGAAGATCAGTAAAAATTTTTTGATGTTGGACTTTGTTACTTGTTAATAAGTTAAAATCGTCCGCATATGGAGTTGTTATTATTCTGCTATCAAAATTAAAGCCATACTTTTCACGCATATTTTCAAGGTACTCGAGAATTGGATTAAAACACATTAAGAAAATAATTGGTGATAGGACCAATGAACGCTATTACAAAATATTTATGCATCTTGTAATCGATATCTCCGGCGGTAATTACATGGTATTCAAACAAGATAAACAGCATTCATCGCGTTGTACTCAGAATTTTTAAATTTTGATTGCTAAATGCATTTTTTATTACATTACCTGATAAGAGGGATACTTTAACAACGTTTTGATTTAGTAGAATATATCCAACAAGGTGTACAAGTTTCTTTTTGGATTAATATACTTAGATTCTTATAGAGAATTTCACCAAAAAAGTTTGCAACATGTTCCGTTAATGTTAAAGATGTTCGAGTTTTTTTTTTAATGTAATTGATTAGTATCTGGATCTTAATTCTGTCTGTTCATTTTTGAAATGGTTCAGAATAACAAATGTTAAGTTTTATTAAACAAACATTCTCTGATAATTGATAAATATTATATGTGTTCTATATTTTTCAGGGTAACGGCAGAGGAATTTAAATAATTGGATAATGACCAACCTTACAAAAATCTGATAGCCGACAATGAAACGGGACTTGTACATAGATTTTGATAAATAAATTATGCAATCTAATTGTGTCAATGTGATTATATATTGAAGCCCTTCAGTATTTTCTTATCTGGGGATTAACTTGATTTTAAGATGGGTTTAAAATTAAGTAAGAAATTAACAGTATATATCGTTTCAATATTCTACATTTTAAAGAGTAATCCATAAACACATGATAAAAGCAACCAGCATCGATACACAATGATGATGTCAAGAATAGAAGAATCACTATAAAGATCACCGAGAACCGGACTAGTTTGATAAATAACGTAATTTGAATTCAAATCCCTGGTAAAAATCGAGTACAATTCTAGTACATGTACAAGATTGGAATATGCACATTTGGAACATCATTCGAGTACAAATTAAGTACAATTCTAGTACAAATTGTTTGCACTAGAATTGTACTTAAACTGTCTTGAATTGTGTTCCAATTGTGCACATTCCAATCTTGTACTAGAATTGTACTCGATTTGTACTAGAATTGTCCTCGATTTTCTCCAGGGATACTAGGACCTAGTATTTCCGCAAGCTTAACCGTGCAAAGACATCGTTTTTCATATCAAAGGAACCAATAAGCGATGCTCGCTTGTGTCACTAATCTATTCCGAGACAATTGAGTTCCCTTCTTGAGATATTTTTGATATAAACTCTGCCAAAATGAAGCAAGTCAGATAAACGGATAATGTTTTTTGGATTGTGCTGAGATAGTATATAAATAATTTGGATTGGGTTCAATTCATTACATAATTGTCAAAATTTATGTGAAGAAAAATGTTGATTACTCACGAAGTGTTGAGAGTGTTGTGCGTTGCTAAATAAAATGGTAACGGAAGTTATTGATGATAAAAGTATGTCTATATTACATGTAATACTCGTGTCATCTTTATCAATTGATTAATTAAACATGAGTTTGTTGGAATACTCAAATATTACACCCGGGGGGGGGGGGGGGGGGGGGGGGGGGGGGGGGGCTGGTCTTCTCAAAAAAATGTACGGGTACGCGCCTGCCGGACTTTGAAAGAATTACCATATCTATACCTATTTTTGGCTCAAAAACCCACCCATCAATATACCCATTTTGATGAAAAAGCATCCAATTTTACTCAAATCGGGTGCTTTTTTGTGCAAATTTGGTGCTTTCATCTCAGAAGTAATCCATCCGATAGCTATACCAAATCTGTGATAAATCTACCCCACCCAAAAGGCAGGCACATATACGTATACCTTGTCAATTTAAGTGCCTCCCGGGTATTACACGAATACAAAGTAATGTGGTTGTCATTAAAATTACAAGCCGAAATTATAGATCTTCTCAGTGGTTTTGCAAGCAATACCGTTCAAATTATCATTGTATGATTATTTTTATATATATTTTTTATTAATTTTAAAACGCTGAAAGCAAAGGAGTCTCAAAGGTGACTCTATGACTCTATGTCTAAAACAACTTCCAATTCTGGAGTCAAATGATTCTCTCATGGAGTTAGCAGCAGTGAATCTTTAACCCTCGTCTTACCAAGCCTCTTTTTATAACACGTCTAACCAAGGGGGCGGAGGAGAACGGAACTTTGTTTGCTATCGATTGATAGGTATGGTCCTCCCCTATTCAACGATACCAAAATCACAAAAAATCGGCCAAGGCGTTACCTAATACGACGTCATAAAGGTCTTTCAGGTCGAACTTCGGAATTTCAGCAACACTGGCCACCAAATCATTTTTTCCCGAAAATAACGGAATTTCATCGTTTTTTTTTTCAAATAACTCATTCTTCTTCTTAGCGTGTCCACAAACATCAAATATGCTCCAGCCATTGTTGGACGCATTGTTGGGCTTTATCATTGTAGACTGCAAGATCGTCTACTGCGCATACTTGCTCCAAGACAGGACACTGGAGTAGATGCTGTATGGTCTGAGGTGCAGTTCTGCAATCAAAAATTACATCTTCGGCAGTATCCAAATATCCCCATTTCTGCACTAAGGCGGTTGAAGACACTGGACAGGATCACGTACATCTTCGATTTGACGAGTGCGTTCTTTCATGCTAGTTACCTGACGTATGATATCAGGGGAGCTATGCCTGCAGGTATATATAGGTTGTCTGTGGATGTTGGTCGGAGACATCCACAGACATCTGGCGGTAATCTGGCGGCAACAGGCATAGAGAGCAGTATCAATATTCTTTGCATGAGTTGACCTTTCCCACACAGGGCATGCGTTTTCTGCGCGCTGCGGTTGTGTAGCAGAGAGCTAGGCAGTCGATCTTATTGTCTGTGGTCTGGCTCCCAATAGATAATGCCAATGAGTAACTCATTAAAATGGTAGTTCTAACATGCCCTGCAAGCTTCAGCGTCATAGCATACATAATGCTTTCAAAATGTCGATTTAAAATTGCCAAAAATGTTACATGGTTGCATCACCCCCCCTGCACCCCCACTTTGCGAACTTTGTTTGGTTCGCAGAATTAAAGTAATTGTACATTCACACATATGTGACTGGTTTTGACATTAACCAAGCAACCCTGCAACATTCTAAAACAAAAAACAAAGTGTATCTTGAAGTTCCACAAAATAGTTCTGGAAGATATACTTCGATTTTTGCCAGATTACTTGGTTTATATAAGAGGTTGCTGAAAAGAGGAAAACGGAAAAAATGACGGGGAAAGGAAAAGGCATATAAGAACTTCGTGAAAAAATACAAAATGTTCAAACTTATCTATTGATATATCAAGGTTTTGTCAATACACTGTAGGATTTAGCCCTCCTCATGATCACTCCTTATTTTTCTTCAGGGGGTGCCAGAAAGATTTTGACTCACTTCCAATGCCTTGTTGCTCCTATTTATAAAAACGATTGAAATATGCGTATCATTTATATTAGAATCGCCAACGTAATTGTGTCATTCAAAAATACTAATTTAGAAAAAAAAAATACAAATCAATCCTATGGTAAAGATGACCCTCTTTGGGCTGTCACTGTAGTATATAAACTGAAATGTGCCTTATTTATACAGTAAGGATGACGATAAAATAATAATTTAAAAGAGCCCCCTAAAATATCAACATTCAGATCATGGAAATTCGAAAAGTTGATAAATTAAAATTAAGGAATAAAAGTTTAAAGACTAGACCGAAAAGAGGTTAATCAAATGCTAGGAAAAAACTAAGAACCATTGTAAGCTCAACAGCCCGGTCCAACTGCCCATTTTGGAAAGGTTGCCTAGCTGATACGGCAGCACCTTTCCCAATCTGGCAAGTATGAATACCCACAACGCACTGTACTATTAAAAATGTGTAATTTTATAGTTTACCATTTCTTGCAACAAATATCCACTCAAAGAAGGGTTTCAACATTTTGCAATTAAAAACTGTTTGTTTTCTTTATTTCAATTTAAATTAATAAAACCGTTAAAAACTGATATATCATTGTAAATACTTTCCTATTGGTCAATATTTTTTTCGCCTGGTGAAAACCCTCCAAATATGACCTTTTTGCTGTGTTCCAAAAATCAACTCAAACGCAAAGTGTCGTTTGGTTCACAGCTTAGATTTTCAAATGTACAATAGGCTTCGCAGTGCATTCTGGGTATTATGCTTGTCAGATTGGGAAATGTGCTGCCGTATCAGGCAACCTTTCGTAATTGGCCAGTTGGACCGGAGTGCTCAATAAATTTTAACCACTGGGCATTTTTACAAAAAAAAATAAAATATTGCACTTTTGAACAGACAGTTTGAACTTCATGAGTGCCTAAGATGTACACTGCCCTCATTTGGACGGACCCAGCTATATAATAACTTTGCCGGATGTCAAAAGAGATTTCTTGATTTGAGAGTATGTAAACCACATATAAATAGTTGAACCGTATCATAATTTTTGTAACGCTTCTACATGATTTTATTGAACTTTGCAATCCTGGAAAAAAATCCGCAGTTTATCAAGTACATTAACACTTGTCCTCCCAAGGAGGGGGCGGGTGCAACTCCCCATATGTTTCCCGCTACATAAAAACGCAAAAGCAATCTCTTACATCCTTTATGGTCATTTTGATGAAAAATGTAATGGGATCACCTAAGGTGATGTTAGGTAGGCCGTGGAAGTTGAAACATTTATGCAGGCCATGAGACTCAAACTTACAATATGGGGATGCAAATTTACAGGGATTGTGAGAAAAATAGGCGCTCTCGCGTGGTATCAAAATCTCCAATTCGATTTTGTGAGTCAAAGTAATCGGAATGCACATCACATTAATCTAGTTAAGTGTTTTAATATGCTATTCTGCTGCTATTCTTACAATTTCAATTTTTGCCTCGATAAAATGATAAGCGTAATTAAAAATACAAAATGCTCATATTAGATGGGTACAAAGAAATTTAGATATTAAAAACGTGCAGTACAGAGGTCAAACATGGAGATCTCCGGGTCGTTTTGCTCAGCCGTTTTTGTCAGACAAAACAGCACGAGTTTATTACATAACCATTCAAAATCAACGCCAAATATTTATACAACATTATTTGTAAATCAATAAGAACTATATATCAAGCCTACAATTTATCAAACTTTGAAGACGTTAGTATTATCCGAATAATATAAGATTACGCGGTTTCTACGAAAAAATTGAACTTACTCTTGGAAGAGAAATCACGAATAAACAATTCATGTATCGACTCTAGACAGTTATCGAGTTCAAATATCGAGTTTACGAAAATAAACACAATTTTTAACAAAATTGTTTCTCATTTTTGTTAAATTCGCATAATTTATGTGTAAATTGTAATTCCTTTTCATTGCGTCTACCAGTCCATGCAATTCTTCTGTGAAGTCATTCATATTTACAAAAGATTTGCACGTAGCGAACTTACAATTTTTGTAAGCCGATTACAAATGATTTACAATTTGTAATGCTACCTACCGTGAAATATAGTTTTTGTAATCCGCTAAAGGTGAACCAAAGAAACGCTGTCATTTAACGAGAGAAAATGTTCACAGAAGTGCAATTTAACGGCACATTTCATTCACACAAAGAAAAGTGTCTAGTCGTTGACAAATTTGTAAATTGGTTGAAAATATCAACCACGTGAACTATTATTTGAATGGGTGTTTATAGTTCTTTCTGAAGTGCAAAATACTTTATGCAACTAGTCTTTGTGATTAGATTAATACTGAAATAGCGAGTCAATGATGAAATCACGTCATGAGTATCGAAGCACGCAATGCAGCTTGACACCTTGACATACTATTGATTAGTGTTATTATTTTCGACAAATACTTACTACCGATTACCATAGACTATATCTTGTCAATGGTCAAATGTCTAATTTGTGTAATTATACGAAGTTGCATTTAAATGCTAATGTTTCAATTGTTCCCCGAACAAATCAGTTAAGTAGAATTTGTTAACTAAAACTCCAACTAAAAGCCTGCTTTTTATTGTTCGGAACCAACAATTTTGATAACAAAAACGTAAACTAGAGAATTGAACTCGATAACTGTTTACTTCATGTGATACCCTGACCTGTGTAAGGGGCAAAACCCGCAGTTAACTACTACAATGCTCGTCTTATATACCATGGTAGTTGTGTATGTAATATAGGGGTCTTCAATAGGCATTAATTTTTAAGTTTATTAATGCTTTCAATCAAATTAGATTCCGGGGGGGGGGGTACTCGAAAAATTTTTGGTAGGTATGTGAGATCCGCGAAATTGAACATAGGGTCTTGCAGAACGGATTTTGTTCAAAAAGAGGGTCTATGGAACTGATTTTTTCCCGAATTGAGGTCTCAGGAACTGCTTTTTTCCCATAAGAATACGACTATATTTGAGCTAAAAATCGCTCAAAATTAGCTTGAAAACATGATAAAATACATTTTGAATCATTTTCTTTGAAAATGGGGTCTTCGGAACTGGGGTAATCTTGAAAAGAGCATATTGGGGAGCGGAAGAGGATGCTTGAAAAGGGGGTCTCG
Source organism: Ophiothrix spiculata (assembly GCA_000969725.1). NCBI lineage: Eukaryota > Metazoa > Echinodermata > Ophiuroidea > Amphilepidida > Ophiotrichidae > Ophiothrix > Ophiothrix spiculata. The sequence continues at coordinate 118,409 of JXSR01S018890.1, read as the reverse complement.
AGGGCGGCACATACCCGTACCTTCCGTCAATGTAAGTACCCCCCCCCCCACCCACCGGGATTAGATTACCATTAACTACTTTTTTCTATTTGATTAAGACAGTCGAAGAGTTCCACTCAGCTTAAAATCCGCAATATCAGTTGAGTCATTAATGACATTTTAAAGTATGCATAATGAACAAACCAAATACAATAAACTATGTGAAACATGAAAGTATGTTTCAGAATGTTTTATTAATGTTATTTGAAATGAGCCGGTTTATTGTCTTTCTTCATTGTGATTATGAGCTATTTCAGATGTATATAAATAAGAGCTTCGGTCTGTTATGTCCCACTTGCACCTTTGCGATAACAATCTCTCGAAGAAGGTGAAAACCAGGTAAGCTCAGTAAAGTGGTATAGTATAAAGCAGGTATATATATGTTTAACAGGTATTTAAATATATCAATGTTATTGTCTCATAATCAAATGTTTAAATGTTTAAATAGTCACATCAAATTATTCTCCATTGCAGTTGTTAAATGTTTATCGCCATTTTACCAAGCTCATCCCACTAAGTGTAAAGTTTATATTGTCAGCATGAAATGATGTTTAATAATATATTGTAGCACACCTTACAGTATTAGCATCTCGACTGAAATACATCTACAGGTTGATTTAAATAAAACAAATGTAAAATATCATCATTTTGAAATAATTATCTATTGTACTCAATGTATAGGCCAATCTATATAAATATCGCCTTGTTTAAGATATAATAGATTTGAAGACTGTAGTCAAAGCAGGTCCTATGTTACATCAAATAAGTGGGCGCGTGTGGTCTAGCGGAACAGAGCATGACTCGTGATAAAAAGGTTGCGAGTTCGAGCCCCGCTAGCGCCAACGTGTTCTGAACCTGGGCAAACCACTTTATCACACTTGCCTCGTCGACCCGAGCGTATTGGGGAGATGTTTAGAGGGGAATATCACAACCTTATTGCTGATAGGTCTGGGCCTTCGGTCATTGGCCGCAAATGACCTAGTTTAAGGCGAAATGGTTCTGACGATTCCCTTGTTATGGCGTAATAATAATGGCCAGCGCTTTGTATCTACTGAAAAAGGCGAAATATAAATGCCAAAATTATTATTATTATTATTTTGAGAAAAGTGGGTTTACAATTTTTGGAATTGTATAAACGTTTTATTCGTTTTATGGTATGATTGTGTTTGCAAAACATGAAATTTAGTGAACTCATTATACATTATTGAGTTTCTGTTATCGAAAATCAATAAATTGCACATACGAACTTCTTGCTCTAAAAAGTATGTCCAAAATTCAAAATGTGCCTCTATTTTTGGAATGTACAGCTCAAAACACATAATTTGGCAAGCCATTAACTCAAATCCGATCATTTTGAAAATTTGATCCCACCTGAACTCTGATTAATTATTGGCTTATATCTCCTGAACCATTCGTGCTACATTGGTAAAACTATAGAATTGTATATATATTTGGCATCATTGCAGAGAGACAATTATTTTCATATGTAACTTGATATATTTTAAGCATTTTTTAAATTTGACTCAAAACTCACTAATGCATGAACCCAGCTTCCGTTTGAATCAATAAATTTGTTTCTTGAAAAATGACCAAACCGTCAATGCACCTAAATCTATCAAAAATTCATTTGTAACAAAGGAAAATTTTTGACTAAATTCATTTTTATTTATGCTAATGTCATGTTATTAATGAAATGTTTCAACTGATTATAGTTATTCAACAGACACAATGGCCTCCAAAACACTTCTCTTCCTCCTGGGTCTTACCATCATCGCCGTAGCATACGGCGCATGGCTGGAAGAGACAGAAGACACCGAAGACATCACTGTAGGAGAACTGATGGAATATTTCACACCCATGGAAAAGAGGGGATCAAAATTAGGAAGTAAGTGTATTAACTTATTAGTAAATTTGCAACTCATCGTAACCAGACATACTTAGGATGCTTAGCGGACAATCAGACAAGTAGAATAGTAGAAAGTGGCAACAGTGTGAGTCAAGTCTATAGTCCAATGTCACGTGATCAAAAGGTGGCCTGACGAAGTTTGGTGGTATCCGCCGGGTCAATGGAACGGATGGCTTAAGCCACACTCTAGAAATCAGCGTATTTTTGATGAATCACCCCGAAAAGGGGGACTTTGCGACAGAAATCTTTTCAAAAGATAGGCAGCAAAAAATAAAGAAAAAAATCAGAATTTCAGCAGATTTTCTGTTGTAAAATGTGATCACAGTGATCAATTTCAACAGATAAGGTGCCATTTTAAAGCTTAAAAACTTACCAGTACCGCAACAGCTAAAATGAAAAAAAGTGATATCATCCCCCTTTCGGGTGAGCTATCATATATGTACAGGTCATCGTACAATCAGTTGTTTATTCTGCGACCATGAAGTACGAAGCATGAGCTGCTCGGGATATAGATGATTACACAATCTGATATTACACAAATTCTATTATCAACTCACAGTGCAGAGTTAGTGTTCTAATTTGCATATGGCTATACAATAATCAGACTACTAGTAGTACATGTAGTACATTTTATTATAGTATCAAGAGTTGACCTCAATCTTAAGGCTTCATTTTACAGAACAGAATACAGCGATATGTAGTGTCACGGCCTTTGTAAAAATATGCTTTTAGTGCTAAATATTTCCATGCATTTAGGCAATGACAACAATGTTAAGAAAGACCAATAATACAGGATGTCATATTTCAAGCCATGTATCAAGATGGAGAATGCCGAAACATTATTACCGGAGGATACACCATGTCATTTATCACCTGGTTTACTGTTTACAGAACATTTATAAGGTGCTGGGCGCTCTACAATTATACTCTATATACCTTAAAGTATGCAGTAATCAATCAGACTATATTGTCCCTAGCTGTCACATCCCTGTAAAGCGCTGGTCACAACCCGTCGTGCGTTTTTTTGTTCGTACGTTTTTTGAGAGGCCACGTTCTCTACGTTTTCTTTAGAAAACGCAGAGAGGACGAAGTAAACGTAGGGAGGTCGTACGTCACGCACGTCGTTCGTACGATGTGCGCACGATGTCAGTACGATGTACGTGCGTTTTCTGCAAGCCAAACTTGTTTGGGTTCGGTGCGTGCATCGTACGTTGCGCACGTTGTCGGTGCGTTGTCGGTACGTACAACGTGCGTACAACGTACGAATTCCCTGCGATTGCCACGTTATCGTACGGAGGCCGTACCTACACGTACGGCGTTCGTACTTACACGCACGGTGTACGTGCGTGCAAGAACCTTGAATGTGATAGTTTTCCCCAAATATCGAAGACTTATAATGAAGTCTTTGTTTAAAGTTTGAAACAACATTGTTCAGTTCGTTATTAAATTTGTTATTAAAGCGTGTTGTCTTAATCAAATTTAAAAATGTTGATTAAAGTAAAGTGTTTTAAACAACCACTAGATCAAAAGATCATCGCTCAACCTTGTTTAAAAAGTATTGTACACAATATTGTTTAAAAATACTGATGTTTATATTTTTAAACAAGTTGTTTATTTTCTGAACAAGTTGTTTATTTTTTAAACAGGGTAGAATGATGATCTATTGATACTAGTCTATTGATATCAGTCGGCATATCTATGTGCCAGTCGACAAAATGGAGAAGAGGGGAGAAAAAATGAGAAGATAAAGAAAATAAGGAAAAAAGAAAAGAAAAGGAAAGAAAAAAAAAGACAAGAAAAGAAAAGAGTAGAAAAAACGAGAAAGTGATGGAGCTTGAAGGAGGTTCTTCTTTTCTCCTTCCTCCGAGGTAGGGGAAAATGTAGCCTTAGAGAGTAAAATCCTGGTAGGCTTAGGGCCCTACCAGTCAGCAAAACTACAAAATATTTAAAGGGCAAAAAATAGAGCTATAAAAACAAAGTCAGATAAAAAACACAGTTTATTAGTTGGCAAATACCATAATTATTGACCACTTTTGACCTAAAAACTAGTTGGCAAAATGAAGAGAGTCAACATCAACACTATAAGTAAATTATGGGGTGGATTTGATTTCCAAAGTCGGTAAATTGTCCAGAGAATAGAACCAGGACAAATAAAGGGATCAAGATGATTTTTTAGGTGGGGTCAATTTGTATTTGGCAATTTTAAGTGCTG
>JXSR01S018890.1:22505-34691 GCA_000969725.1 Ophiothrix spiculata | reverse complement strand
TTTTCTGACCAATGACATCAGTACCCCAATCTTGATGTATTGGCAGTGCAGTGCCCCCATGTTCTGTTATGGGTAAACACATTTTGTAAAGCAATCTGTGTATTTGTATTGATTTGCACTTGTAGGCCTACACAATGATTAATGATTAACTTCTGGGCTTGGGTATATAGAGACTAGTAGCTAGTCTACGTTCCGGTGCGCCCAGGCATTTATATTATAGTTTTTGATGGACGCTCAAAGGGTTATGATGCGGTCTATAATATCCAGTAATGATAATATCATTACTCTGTTGAAAAACAAAAACAAATGTCTTAATGTCAAAATATTAAACGATGAGTAATTTAGCGTTCGTTTGAAGTGTTTTCATTCGTGTTTAGATCACTTTGCTTTATTTACAACCAGTATTCCTTTTTTATAAGGATGCACCAGTTTTTACTGCTAATACAATTATAGTTATCGATGTCATTTTTTGAACATTTAAATACTTTTGAATGATCGTTTAAAACACCCGGCTTCAATGTCGTTTTAACTGTGTGTACATCTTGTAAATAATTTCGACTTTTGTAACATTCTTTGTTTGTTTGTTTCAGCATGTAAATTCCCTAACGGAAAGGTATGCGCCATTTGCAATCTGAAAATCAAGGACCCAAACAACAGGAGGAGATACGTTGCATGCAACGCGGTATGTGGCATAGTTATCTTTTATAAATCCCTCGTCTGTCTAAGCAGTTTTGTGAGAATGGGGGTTATCCTTCCTGTGATTTTGACATTTACACGCCCACATTTGTGGGTTGGTACTACATACAGTGTAGGGTAGGGTTTCCTCTTATTTCATTTGGTATCACCATATTATGAAAACCCGTCAAGGAGTTACGTAATTGATTTGTCCAGATTGGATACGTCACAAAGTAATTTTGAACAAAAAAACCCCCTTAAACCCTAAAATTTCTACAAATGAACAGACAAGTACACCAATAAACAAAAGAGCAAAAAAAAATACCGTTTCGGAATTAGTTAAATTAACATATTTATGGCTCTTTCGATCAAAGAGTTGAACAAACGTGGACCAATAAAAGTGTCAATGAAGTTCAAGAACATGTAAATCACAATTTGTAAAACATAATCTGAAGATGACCATTAGGTGTGATATATACTACACGTACCAGGTGTCCCAAAAATGGTTACATGTAGAAAAATGACCTTGTGCTAAACCTATAGTAGTTGGACAAACTAAACTTTGCATAAATTATATTACATTTGTAAACACTCGTAAAATGTTGAGATCACTGCCTTATTAGTTTTTGAGTTAGGCAGATATCTTTGTCAGAAACGCATTTATTCAAAATTCAAGAAAATACAGTAAAATTAAATTAAACGAATATGCTTGCAATTTTTGTTGAATTTTGAAAAAAAAAAGTTTCTGACATAGGTATCTATCTTTATTGATAACTCAAAATCATGCATGAAGCTACTATATTAAATGTTAGGCAATGTTTATAATCTCGAACTGTTATACTTTTTGCAAACGAATATTTTCCTACATGTAACTGTTTTTGGGACACCTGGTATATAAAAAAATAAAAAAAATTGTGACAAATTTCATAATTTTAAAAATGAACATGAGACGTAAACCAATTTTAAAATACTCTACCACGACTGTTTATCATGTTTATTCAATGTGCTTTTCTTCGGTAAGGAACTAAACATATGGTCATCCTTTTTAATGTGGGCACCCATAAAAGGTGGATTTGTTACATTGAGAATGATTTATGCATAAATTTTGTCATATCTTTTCAGCAATCCCATGAAATGTTTTAATTTTGGTATCATTTTAAAGACAATTTATTTGACTTTCAAGAAATTAAGAATAGAACCCAAAATGAAGTGATTAAGTAGGCTTAATAACCTGTTAAAGCTAATTAGCCAGGGTGGAGGCGGGTGTGGATGAGGCGGGTGTGGATGAGGCATCATGAAAATTGTGCATCATTTCTTGTGTCATATCTTCTTAAAAATCCATTGAAGTGTCATAAATCTGATTTGATTTCAAAGGCTGGTTATTGTTTATCAAAATCAAGTTGGAATTAACCCGAATAAAGTTGATCATTAACGCTAATAACAAGTATAAGTCAATATGCTAATTTAGCCAGAAATCAAAACGGGCATAAATGCGGTTGGTGTGGATGAAATATGTACATTGTGCATCAAATCTTATCATAACTTTTCAAAAAATTGTATGAAATGTTATAATTTTGGTATGATTTTGAAGATAATGTATTAGTCTATAAAATCAATTAAAAATAATAGCCAAATAAAGGTGTTTATTATCTGTAATCAACCATTACCAGGAGGGAGTTAAGTATGGATGAAGTGAGTGAGTTGTAACGCAAACGGGCCCGACCTCAAAAAATATGACCATATATGGACACTATGATTGGCAGTGGTGTAAAATGCGGGTATTTATGTTCAGTACAATGTAGCTAATACTTTATTATTATTTACTTTACAATTATCATTTTATAATTTGTCACTTTTCCATATTTCAGAAAGCCGGAGGAGTATAAGAAAACTGCCTGGCTGAACAATCCTTTCTTAATTGACGACGGAACTGAACTTGTAAATATTTTTTCGACAAATTAATAATAACGAACTTGGATGAGCACGGTACATTCACGAGATGTCTTTGAAATAGAAGCAAGAGTCATTAATAGATGAAGGGGATACAATCGATGTAACTTATCACCATGGACATGAAACGTTCATTCCACTTGGCTAACTGGCAAAGGGATTTCTGCTTTTCAAACATATACAATGTATGAAGATTTAAAATGGTAGAACAATATCCACCTGGATATTTAGAAATATGTTCTATTACATTACAAACATGCTTGCATTGTTTCATGGCTATCTTTGAATCGAGGTTTGTTTTATATGCAAAATTGAAGGAATAAAACATTGCAAATGAAGAAGACATGTGTTGATTTTAATTTGGAATGTAATAAATGTTGTTCTCAAGTGCCGTAGAGCTCAATAGCGATGCTAACGCCTAACAAAAAACTGCATAAACTTATAGCACAACAAAGTAAAATCGCAGTATGTGCGTTTATAAAGCACAATATATACTTCCATTTGATATGTAATTTCACTTCAATCCACTCCCACGCTAGAATTTTGTATATACATTATGTTTAATATTGTAGGTACTGCCTTTAGACAATTGGTCGTCTGCTCATTTCTACAGGGTGTTTTTTTTCATGGAAAAGGAAGTAGCTTTCAATACATCTGCTATTGCACATACTGTGTTTTTATTTTGTGGGACATATCTGATCAAAGCCACAACAAGTGTGCTGGTTTTTATTAACTCTGACCCTCCGTATCATTCATCATTATTCAAAAAAAGTGCAATTTCTTAATAGCAAATTGCCAAGTATTCAATTGGCCAGGTTAGTAGTAGAGTTATTCATTTTTTTCTTAGGCACCTTATCCAAAAGGGCTGGAATGATTTCCCTCTCTGTGATTTGTAAATGCCAATCATTTTGAAACATAGATTGTCCTAAAGTTAAATTTTTGATTACGGTTTTGTTAACCTTCGGTTCCTAAATGACAGGGTCTACCTCAACCGATAACCATCGTCCACCTGAGCAAGGCGTTACGTAATTATGACGTCAGTACTTACGTAAATATCGCCGAATAACAACAATTCAAAATATAGCAACACAAATTAAATATCAGACTTTCGTCGATGTTGTGTGCAATAAATAAAGAAAATTGTAATCCTAACATGTCCTGTAAGTTAATCTTTATAGCATGCAGATGTGTTTTTTTTCAAAATGGCCACTTTTCTCTATGAGGGGCTTACCCTACCCAATCTTAGTTATTAACCACTTGTATTTGACATTTGATGTCAACGAATATTTTTACGATGATTTTTTGTGTCTGTCAAAACGAAATAGACCCTCGTTTTTTCGTAAACATGAAGCTTTAAGGGAACTCATCAAATAATTATAGTTGTATGTTTTAACCTGACCAAGCAGGATTTTTGGATGTTGTAGTATATATTATCCAAAATGGTCAAAGTTTTAGACATTTTAAAATCGTAGCCATGTTTTGGAAATGATCTGTTTTACACAGTTTGGTTACTATTAAATGATGCAAACCTTTTTGAAACTGCTATTACGGGAACATCCACTGAGACAACTAACCAGGCTTGAGTGAACCATTGCTTCTAGCGTAGGTTAACATAACGAAACATTGTAGCATACAGCAAGACAACTAATCAGGCTTGAGATCATTAAGTAAAGTATAACACTACAACCGCACATTTTTCTTTTGTTTGCATAAAAATAGCAAGTTTTGCCTTGATGGAATGCAGAATTTACACGTTAATTTTACAAATACTATTTTGGCAGATAAAACGGAAAGTGGATTAAAAAATGCAATGTAAAAATCGAACTGCGAGATATCGAAGTCGTGGTGTTCATACTTTTTTTAAGAAAAACAGGGCGGACGTATTAAATTATCATTTAAGATCAACACCACATAGGCCTAAATATACCAATCCCAAGTAAAACGGTCCAACTAAGCAGTACAGCTGAGGGGAGAATAACTGGGGTCTTATCATCAGTGTACCAAAAAATTGAGTATCGGAGTATTTCAACTGTAAACCTCTAACACAATTAGATGTCTACGTGACCAAATTTTAAGTACCTTAGATCCATGATGGCTTCTATTGCAAGCGATCGAAATGGAAGGAAGGCTCTTGCCTGGCCTGTTTGTGAAAGTTAATAAAGACCTTTAGAAGCAGGTATGTCTCCACTGACAAAAATACAGTTTTTACCGCACATTTGCAAAAGTATGCCTGGATACTATCAATGATATGAAAAACTAAATTAATGTATTTACGATATCATGTTACAGAATACTGCTAGATATTATGCATTTTGAACAATGCACGTAGCTGTCTGATGACCAACACCCAACCACTGATTATCACCGCGTTTCCTTGGCCACATTCTGTCTTGTTCGAACCAAGCAACGGTAGGAGAAGACCCGGCTGCTAGAGAACAAGTTACACAACCTATATCCACAACCTCAAAAGGATGTTGGACATTTACTACAGTCAACCAACATCGCTACATTTAGGCTTTGTCACACATTACCGCATAGAGCCCTAAAGAACGTATAACGTACAGAAGTTTCACATACTAAACATTGGCCAAACGGACTACCACTGTATTGATAACGAATTGTGCGTATACATAACGGACAAAAAGTATAGTTAACGTATTGAACGTAATTCTAGCGAAGACATGACGGAATAAATCAAAACAATAGTGGGTAAAGTAATAAACACTTATATACGTTGAAAAAGCCTTTAACAAATGATCGCAGTGGTTTGAGCAAATTTGTAGCCACCTGATCCGCAGTCGAATGATGATGACAAAGGAAATTGGCTTGAAAATAATCGAAGAATGTTGAGATGACACTGATACACAGGTGTATCTGTTAGAAATATAAGGTTTAAAGCATGTCAGAAGTAAAAAAAAAAAAAAAAAAGTGATAGAAAACAAGAGCGGCATACAAGAGCGGCAGGGTAAGAGTTTGGACATTGTAGCATGCAGTTATTTATATAATTCTGCAAGCGCTAAATGTAGGTTGCTATTGGCTAATAACCAGTCATGCTTGGTGAATTCGATTTAACACATAATTGTATAATGACTTTTCAGTAAGTTGAACTGAAAAACATACTCTAAGGGAGGAAGTGTTCCGGTTACAAATCATGTTATGTTTGACTGACGATAAATGATTAACCTTTTATTTCGGTTTCAGCTTAAAAAATTACACTAAACTTTTACACCAAGTTTATTATTTGGAGTTTAGAAAGTTAAAAGTATTATAAAAAGTGCAATGACGAGAATAAAGCATCGGTATGTTTTCACAAGGGAGACGAAGTTTCTGCTTACTTTCACACAATATCCTACCTTTTTAAGTTCACTGGCTTAAACTGTTCAAAATGGCGTCAACAGATTACTTCGAAATTTGTTCATAACTTTTGTAAAAGAAGCGACTTTCAGGTACATTTTTTACAGAAGAGTTTGTTGCAACCACTCTCAATAATGGAAACCACAGATTTTAAATTATGTTGTACCAATAAATAGTTATCAATCTTTTTTTTTAAAGTGATACTAAAATAAACGTCATCCGTTATAGTATGACGTCACGCAATAATCGAAATCAAGAACATTGGCATTTGTTAGGAAAATGTAAGACAAAAAAAGCTTACTAAAAGTTCAACGGGAATATCCTATTTTGATGCAGGTTGTTTTTACTAAAATGTAGAAAATCACTAGTTTTACCTAAATGCCAAGTTTGAAATTATTAATAACCATAAATTTGCTAAAAAGACTATTTAAAATTCACAGGAGGTACACCTACCTGAACTAACACAATCCCATCCAGTATTTCCATTAAAGGTGGTAGAGTCGAAATTTATTTGCTTAAATGAATGAAGTGAGGGATACGCTGTATCAGTGTCAGAGTTTTAGCGGCAAAAACATGACGTTAGGTGCATTGATGCCCGTTTTCCCTTTGTTGCCGTGGTCTTAATATATCATCCTTTTCAAACTTAAAGGTTTTTTTTTCGTTTCATAACAACGTAAAAGAAAAGGACCAAATACATTTAGGTAATCTCTTTCACAGTCAGTATAATGAAAAGGGGTACCGTTTGGGGTGGGTGTGTGTGTGGCAAAGGCTGTGACAATTTTGAAAGTATCTACATGCTATGAAATTCTAATGTACAGAACAAGTTTGAAATGTCATTTCCTTTATTTATAAGCAAAAACACCTAGTGAAAATATGATATTCAAACCTTTTATAGCAATATAACATCCTGATTTTCAAATTTACTTCATGACGTACGGAATACATTGGTCGATTTTGGTGATACCAACAGATTGGTAACAAAACCAGTTTTTAACCGGTTTTATTTCTATGTGTGTGTGTGGGGGGGGGGCTTGGAGGGGGGAGGCTGGTAGGCAAAGTCTTTGGTTATATATTTTACAACAATAGCCTGGTTAGATGGAGGTAAAGTATTTAGGGTCTTCCACGAGCTCGCTTGTGGTATCTAGTTGGTAAGGGTTAATCATGGTTTATAAATCAGCATTACATAAACAAATAATAAAAAGTGGTATGTATTAATGCAAATCTTTTGATGATGTTACGTTTCCATGCGTATAATTTTAAATTATAATTAACATGCGGAAAAGACATTAAAGACATAACATGTTTAATTAGAATGCTTTAACGACTGTCCAGTGATATTTCAAAAACTGTATAAAAGCTCGTGCCAATCCGAATTCCTCCATTGTGGTCCTGACGAAGTATTGGCAATTTCATCTTAGATACAGATCTCCTGGTGAGGTAAGTCTTCTACTTCAAACATTTTTATAACTTAATTGAAATTTTACAAAAACTTCAATAGAAATTCCACATATCAGAATTTGCTCTAAAATACAATATTTTGATGCAAAAAACCCCACTTCTTTTGTATTAAATTTACAAAGAATATAATTTTGTATAAGTTACATGTTTATCTTTGAGCCAAGAAAACCCAAAAGTATATAATCCTGAATTATGTAAATTAACAATTATGATATGACATGTTTAAATTATCAACAAATATCATAAAAAATTCCGATACTAAATCTTTTATATATAGCAACATTTTTTATCGGTGGACATTAAGTCCCAAATCAGATTTGGACATAATTTTGGGACATGAAGTAACAGCTTATCGGATTTTAGAAGACCCAAACATATATATATTATTGTATAAACTTTCTTTCGACCTGTCAGTTTCAAGTGCGTACGGGGTTGGACGAGGGTTCAAATTACATAAAACGATCATGCTTATGATTTTCTTGAATTCTGAAAAAAAAACCTCAATTTTTACATAGATATTTTTCTTTGTTGATGACTAAAAAATATAAAATCTGTGATATTAAAATTTGGCAAACATCTAGCAGAGGTATGTATCAAAAGTTATGCAAAGTTTAAATGATCAAACTTCTATAGTTTGTGCAAATAATCGTTTTTCTACATATCACCATTTTTGGAACACCTGGTACCTATAATAGGTAGGAGTGGAATATACATTTTCTTGAAGCTATTAAGCCCAACTACTGTTTTATAGTATCATAAATTTTACGTTGTGGTCCAAAAACATGCCCACGAGTATGTCATCTTCCTAGCACTGATGATTTCTCGGGAACTTTTAATATTGAGAGGTATTTTTTTCCATATACTCTGTCGCACGCTCTTAACAGCTTATTATGTTCAATTAATACTTTTTCTTGTAGGTTTGACATCATTAAGTTTAGTGGTTTGTCGAATTACTAGTAATATTCCTAGAAAGATTTTAAAAAGGAAGACCAAAATTCACATCATTGTAATATAAAATGTCATGTCTTTCGGTAAATTATATCAGCATATGTTACTCTAAAGTTAGCCCGTTTAATTATTTCAATTTTTTTTATTTTTTTTTTTGAATAGCAAATAACCAAGCATAATGGCATCCAAAACACTTCTCTTCCTCCTGGGTCTTACCATCATTGCTGTAGCCTACGGCGCATGGGTAGAAGAAACAGAAGAGGAAATCACAGTTGAAGATTTACAGGAATACTTGACTCCAGTGGAAAAGAGGGGGTCAAAGATTGGACGTAAGTATTTTGTTAATTTACAACTTTTTACACTCTCATTTATAATGCACATTCACAAATTGTTTTCGAAATAATAAGAATAAGTAGTATATATTTCATCATCAAACAAATTGACATCATTAAATCGATTTTTCAAGTCAATTCATTTTTTTAATAAAGCGCTTAACATGGAGTATAAAAACCTGTTTAGCAATCCGTAAGTTTAAAATGATCTAATGAATGGAAATTTAAAAACACTGTACCACTGACAGCAATTTAAAACAAATGTAGATAACGACTGGCTGAAATATTTAAAACATGGAGATTAAAGTGTTATATCTCCCAAGATGCTAAGTCGCGTTTCGTAGATCATGACGGTACTGTATCTCTAAATGATTGGGGTACTGCCATTGAAGGGTAGACATCTTTAGTTGTATAAAGTTTTCACGTGAAACGTTTAGGAAAGTATGATTTACCATTCATGATTTGTCCAAGCGGGTCACAAGATTTCTTACGCCTACGTTTTGTGTGAATAGTGTATAAAACAAAACATGTCTATATTTTGTTGTTGGCCTTTTATTGTGCAGCACGGGCAATGAGAACAGGGAACTACGATGCCGATCTCCTACTCTCAAATTTAAATGCGTGGATAATTACTATATTTCTATAGTAAAATTCTAGTATTTGACCTTTAATGCCTGCAAATAACAATATGGTTAACGTTGTATTTTTTTACCGTTATACCATGTATAACCCTTTATTATATAAATTATCTATCTTTCCAAACTTTTTCTTTCAGCATGCAAATTCCCTAACGGAAAGGTATGCGCCATTTGCAATCTGAAAATCAAGGATCCAAACAACAGGAGAAGATACGTCGCATGCAACGCGGTAAGTGTCCCAAATTGCATAAAATAAATTAAGTTTGTAATATGTGACGGCTCACTCAAAAAAGGGGATTTTGAATATAGGCAGCAAAAGACAAGAAAATAATACGAATTTTCAACAGATTTTCTGTTGTAAAATTTGATCGGCTTGATCAATTTCAATAAGCAAGGTCACATTTTAAAGCTGAAAAAAATGCTGTAACAGATGAAATGATAAAGTCAAACTTTATATTATCATCTACAAAGTCACCCCTTTGGGGTAAGCCATTGCATATACTGTTTTCCTATTATAACATCGACAAACATTGATGTATCATACTGTTAAGGCAAAGACCAACATAGTATAATGTTTTCACTTTTAATTTCGATGTTCAAAACATCGAAACCCTACATGCTATGTAGTTATGAAGAAAAACAACAACTACAATTTTACATTTACATACTACTATTCTGTTCTTGACTTTTTTTTTCATGGCATAAAAATTAGACATTATTATTATTATTACTCGAAGAGTAGATTAAACGTCGTCCGTCTCGTAGTCTTAACCTCCGGTTAGCATGTTTTTAAAGCTTTTTACAATGTTGCAATATTGACTATAATTAAACTGCTGCCTAAACATTACATCGTGTTTATAAATGTATACATTCTGGCAAATTGACCAGCTGGCCACGATAAGGGGTTGAAACTTGATCGTATAATTTACACATTAATTTCACATTGAAAATACAATTCACATGATTTTCTTTTTTTCTAAGTGTCCTATAAAATCTCAAACACATCGTTCAAATAATAATAAGAATCCATCCGTTTCAAACCTGTTTTATTACTACATGGTTACAAATCTAAGTTAAGTTTAACATATATGCACAGTTGTCTTAAAAAAGTTTTACGCCATACATTATAGTTGAAATACACTATGCATAAACTGTTTCTTATCACTTACGACACATACCTTATGCACAACCAAACTATATTCTTGTGTTGTAAAAGTAATATTTTTATGGGGTTTGACATGTTTGGTGAAGCAATTATTTGGTAATATTTGAAATACTTAATCGGTGTATTTTTTAATAGTAAGAGAGGCTTGTATATGCAAATTATCAACAACTATCGAATTAATTTTAAGGTGATATCTAACCGTCGCGAAGGTTGCTTCGAGTTAAATGTTCTGGTTGTCTAGATTTATGGCATTACTTTTGACTTGCGTGTTAGTGTCAAGTTTGCCGATCTATTGGTGTTTTATAAAAGATAAACATTCGACATTATATCAACGTGATGAAATTAGTAAAACATAAATTCCGAAACTTGGTATGGTAACACATAAGTTTACTATTTACATGAACAGTAACAGTAACAAATATGTTTACTATTAACATGAACATTGTGATTTATTAACTTTTTTTTCCCTTTAATATTTCAGAGAAGCAAAGGAATATAAGAAAATCACCCGGCTTGATAAACCTTTCTTAAACGACGATGGAAATGGACTTGTAAATATTTTTTCGACAAAATGTATTATAATGAACTTGGATGAGTACGGTTTATCCGTACGAGACACCTGTGAAAGAGATGCTAACGTAGACGTAGTTTTAATAACATGCTCTGGTTTCTGCATAGTCACCTTTGTTTCATCGATATGTTAAGATTTGTTAGCGTATATTGAAGAGTGAAGATGATAGAAAATGACCAACTGAATATTCATTCACAATTTCTTAAATATTATTGCAAACATGTTAATCACTGGAAACGTCTGAGCATTGTTTTCACGGCTATCGTTGAATGTTTGTATTTTATATGCAAAAGTGAAGTAATAAAATACTGCAAGTGAAACAAAAGTTGTATTTTGTTTATTTTTTGTCAGTATTATTAGTTATTGGGTGAAACGGAGGTATGTTATGGGAAATACTCGTGCGCGAAGTGTCATATCCAGGCAAAGCGCAGCTGGGCCTGCGCTTCGCCTGGATATGACACAGAGCGCACGATTTTTTTCCCATAACATACCTCCGCCGAACCATGTAACGAATATATCATATCATTAAGGCAATCTTAATCATCAAACTATTTATTCATTTGTATTTTCCAACTTTTGTGGCTTTATTTCACAAAAAATAACAAAAACGAACCACTTTTGGTGAACGTTTTACTCTACATAAAGGTCGTGTCACACATTACCGTACCGTGCGAATAACGTACTTATAACGTACACTGGTTTGATTTCGATTGCATGTATTTCAATGACCAAACCAGTGTGCGTTATTAGTTCGTTAATCATACGTTTCGTGATGTGTGACAGAGCCCTAATACTGTGCATCCCTACAAATTTAAAATGCAACGTTCCGACGCGCTCAGTGACATGATTTAAGTGCATCTGACGCGCTCAGGGTATGGTACAAAATATATCCCGACAGCGGCTTTTCCAAAGATTGTCATAAAATCTCATACAGGGTGGACCAAAAAAAGCGTTATTGATTGTTCAATGGCATGTAACTTAAAATTGGAAATTAATTTGAGAATTATTTTTACATATATTCATAAATTATGATATCTTGTCCGTATATGGTAAAAAATCCATGCCACACAAAGCTTGCATTACAAAGTTATTGAC
>JXSR01S018888.1:27627-37713 GCA_000969725.1 Ophiothrix spiculata | reverse complement strand
TTTATATTTTTAAAAGTTTGAATGTTTTAAAATTTCTATTTTGAATATCTGTATATACTTCACATGTCTTTTAAGTGTATTCTGTATAATATTACCTGTTTTTATATAGTTCTATTGTAAATTTGCATGTAATTTGACCTCTGGGTCACGATGTGCTTTTAATAAATACCACATGAAAAAGGTTAAACTAAATTTTAACTTTCCTCATACTGTGATGAAATCGACGGATGCAAGGTGAAATATATATATAAAAGAGGGGAAAATCAAATTGATTAGGGGAAAAAGTCTCGGAGTCTTAATCTATGCTCAGTTTATTGTACATGGGATAGTATCTCTATTCATAATGAGCCTGAATGATGCGGTCATCGTATTTACCTTGCCTTTAGTTAGATTTAGTAATGGCTGCAATTAATTTTGCATGCCAAAGTTACTTTTCACAATATCATGACAAAAAAGATAGAATTTAACCCTCGTCTAACCAGGGGGGGGGGGGGTTGTTGCAACCCCCCCCCCCTAGATGGTGGGGTTGCAACAACCCCCCCCCTTGGTTAGACGTGTTACAAAAAATGGCTTGGTTAGACGAGGGTTAAGCCAGAAATATTGTGTCGGCGGTAATGATATCATTGCTGTCACTATATGCTACAAAACCTGCGCGTAATTACATCCCACACTCATTTATATCAGGAGCCATTACGAAAAACGATGACGATAATATCTTTGAAATAATTCAACATCAACGGGTAAAATTGGATTTTTGTATAGCGATTTAAGAAGAACGGTCTCGTAGGCACAAAACATTGTCGGCCTCCAAACAAAATGTTTGCTACCAAACATTTGGTCGTGACGTCATCGAATTTAAAGTATGAACAGGTAACAAACATTTGGTGCAATGTATATGGCAATTCAATACATGTGCAATTTAGCGCAACATTTTATTTGGTCTCAACTCGGTATTGAAGTTATTTTATTTGGAGTAACTCGTTATTTTGACGTCATGACCAAATATTTGGTAGCGAAAAGTTTTGTTTGGAGGCCGACTATGTTTTCACCCATATACAAGACATATCATTGAACAATGATAACGATGATTGATGGAACGCCAACGATTACCTCATTTCAAGCATGGTGATTACAGCACGTAATCGTCCTTGTCTTCCCACATAGGATTATATGAAACATTTCATCTGTTTGACGACGATAGCCACACACTGTGATGAAGTATTACTCTAAGCTAGTTCAAATGTTTTGTAAGCTTTTGTGAAATAGTTTGTTAACTCATTGTTTGATATGGTCACAGAACTGGAATCTTGTAATCTACAGGATTATGATTATAAAAGTTTGACTTCCAAAACGTCCCACCGTTGTAGCCTTTAATCAAGACGTTTGATTTTACTTGTATTCATTTTGTTTGGATTATACTGCCCTCTATTCGATAATCTGTGTCGAAGCAGATATTAACATGCCAAAAATCTTACTTGAATTTCTGACAATCGAAAGCTAGAATTTGAGAAAGCAATGTTTTTACCCAAAATGGGTAAAACGTCATGGTTTTTTTGACAAAATATCCCAAAACTCGTTATTGGTCAACTTTTTTATTTTTCAGATAAATCATTTCTTATAGGGAGTTCATAGGAGAAGTCAGTACTAAAAGTTATTTTTTTTGTTATCAAGGATTCCCAAGTAACATTTGATTTTTCAAAACCAGCTGATTACTACGGGCGTGACGGTTTTCGCCTCCGTGCTTCCTTGTGAAAGAAACTTTAATCTTAGCTGTTGGTTTATTGGTTATGCATGTCATGCAAGTAGAGTGTATATTGATTGATTGATTGGTTGATTGACTAATTGATTGATTGATATTGCTCCCGTATTCAAGATACCTGTAAACTATATTTATGTATTGTTGTCACAATACTTAGATATAAACTTTGTTTCGTTATTGAAGACCATCCCTTTCGAATACAGACTGCAAATCTGAATATGAAAGAAAACGTTTGATGTGTTTGTATGGCATCATGTTCCCATGATAAATAAAACTCATATGTCTCAAAAATGTGCGTATAGTCTTGAAATCAAAGATCGGAATTGTGTCCTCATTTTCACCTCCTGGTAAACATCTGCATTTGGTTATTAACTTCAAATTTGGCAGACATCACGTGATTTTATTATCACACAATCTAATATTCTGTCTTTATCACGACATGTTTGCTTTGATAACATAAAGCACTCACCGATGAAGATGCCGTGGAGCATCTCAATTACCTTTACAATTCTTATTTGCATGTAATCCACGTTTTATTAAATCAAACTCTTCCTGTCAATGTTGATTTAGAAGCATTTTGAGACGCGAATGTTAATACAGAAATTACAATCTAAAGTGCCTTTTAGCCGAGCTGAAGAATTCGAAATGAGCAGAAATTATATTTTGAAAAAATAAACCACTTAGTGCTAAACACTATTGAAATTCTCTGATATGTTGGGATGTGAGGATGTGTGTGGGGGTGAAAAGCCAACATTTATATTATTTGTAACACCATTTTAACTAGTGTTCATTTTTGTGAAAAAATCGTAATCTTTGGTTCAAAAGTAATGTCATAATTCCGTTATAACGCCTTGATACATAATTAGTGGGCAAATAATCTTCTTGTATCTCAAAATGTTAATTTCTGTTGATTATTTTAGTGATGTTTTGGTCAATTTTAATGAAAATAAGTTTTTTTTTTCTTTCTTTCTTTCTTTATTTTGAATTTGAAACATGTAAATGACCTAAGTCGTGACCTAATTTTTACAAATATATATTTATTATAGCTCTAGAAGCCATTTTCAATGAACATTTTGGACAAAAGGTGTCGCACAAGCTGTGCCATTACAACAAAATATCGCTTTTTGCACCAAAATTGGTTCAATTTTTCTGGAGGCAGTTACTACTGTAATGTGTATGTCAATTGGAATCATTATGCAAAACAATGGTGGATTTGTCATCTGTGTAATAAGATGGTCATTTTTTTTTTGACACGGACCCCAAATATTAGATGTAATTAAGATGTAATGTAAGTTTTTTGTGTATTTGTTATACCTTATAAGTATGTCGCAGCCGGAGATATCGGTCATACTCTTGCAATACTTAGGAGATTTAGTATTTAGTATAACTAATACTGGTCCATATACGTTGGAAGTAATTGGGTAAAGAGTTCCTTCGTGATGCATGACTAACCCGCGCCCGTATTCATAAAACTCCCCCTTACACATTTAAGTATAAGTGCAGCACTTAATACTTAACCCTCGGCTTCCTAAGGGGGACTTGGTTACCACCACCACCACCCCTACCACACACACAAACACACCCCAACCACACACACACCACCCCCACCACCCCATCCCCCCACCCACACACACACCAACGGATGATCGCCGATTGCACCAAAACGCAAAACAAAGCGACCCTGAGCATTTAGATAATTGTTTTTATTATATCCTTTGCGGTCATTTTGATAAAAAAAATAAGGGAGTACAACGAGGTGAGGTTATGGTAGGCCGTCAAAATACGAGGGTAAAGGGGTGGTTGCCACCTCAAAAAAAATTACATTTTTGCATGATATGGACTTAAAACTTGCAGGACATTTTAGAATTGCCGATTCTTTTATTTATTAGCCAAAACCCCGACGAAACTCGGACATTTAGAACTCTGTAACTAGTTTTTGAAAAGTGGCATTTTTGCCCAAAGTCGATTTTTTCGGTCCGGAGATACTTTGATTGATATCCCGTTTCAGCTGTTTTTCATGATTTTGGTATCAATAGAATAAGAAGACCCTATACCCTATACTGTAGTACAAAACAATATAACTTTGGGGATTCCATTTTCAAAATCACAGGGGGGAGGTGGTAACCCCCCTCAGGAATACGTGTTACAAACAATGCTCAGGAAGACAAGGGTTAAGTGTCCCACTTACACTTATGTCATTCCCTAAACTTTGAAGCTTATTGCAGTGTTTTATTTTCGTTCTCTTTTAGATATAATTTTAAGTGCAAAAATGATAACAATAATCTTTAAAAATTATTTCCAAACTAAACTGACCCTCTTAAGCCACAGTTTAAGTGTTGTCTTCTATTAAACAGCAAATTCAGTAAGTGTTATAGAATATCCATGTTACTTTAGGGCATCTTTTAAAAATTAAGTAAGTGTTATAGAATATCCTTGTTAGTTTAGGGCATCTTTTAAGGGTGCTCCAATGTCCCCCTAAAAGTTGCCCTTAATATGATAAGAGTAACGGAATTACCTTAAAATTTTGATCATTTAAGTGTAACTCTTATACTTTGTTTTAAAATTCAACAGGTTTAAGGGAAGCACTAAAAAAAGTTGCACTTAATCTTAATTCAAAAAATTCTGGACTTAATGATCAAATTCAAGCTATTTCGTTCAAAGAAAATGAAACCACATTTGTTCAAATCTAGCATTGTTTGTGTGTAAAACGCGTGTCACGTGGTATAGAATGTGATTCTTGGTGTTATGTAGCTTTAATCAAATGTATCAGTAATGAATTTAAATTATTCAACGCCCAAGTATTGTCTTATTATTAGTGTAAAGTAGAGAGATAATCTTAAGATTTCAACCGTCTAATGTCTCTACTGACACTGACAGAAACAACAATATCAGTTCGGCTGAACTCACAATTCGGATACGTATCCGAATTTGGATACTCACATACATTTTGTATCCAAATTGTGATACCCGTATCAGAATTAAGATTACCCGTATCATAATTAGGATATGGAGGCGTATCCGAATTCTGATACGCCTGTCGTGGCGCAGGAAACAAATCGATAGCGCAAGGTGGCAAGTACATGTATAACATCTTTCTTGCATTTATGATAAATGTATCTGTGGAAATGTCATTTCCATCTGCGCAATTCCAGCGGGACAGCTTCGAAACATGTCCTGGTAGATCCTTATCACAGAAGGCAAAATAATTTGGCCAAAACTTTCTTAGACTTTAGATGACAAATGATGATAATGTTATTGACATTTATAAATACCGGTATGGTGCGCGGCGAAGCTGAATATTAATTTCAGCTGATATCCCGTTTCAGCTGTTTTTAATCCAAATTCGGATACGGGTATCAGAATTTTGATACGGAGTATCCAAATTAAGATACGTATCCGAATTGTGAGTTCCGCCGAACTGATATAACATCACAAATTAATATACCAATAATTCTTGAAAAATGTAGGTCTCTTTCAATAAAGAAAACCCGATTGAGTCAACAAGTTTGCAAAGCATCTTGAGCTCATCCATCTAAGATGCGTATAGATCATGTCGATGATGTATCCAATGTGTCTTCTTTCATCTCAATATTTCATGTAATAAACTATAACTTATATGTCAACAAACCTACTTCTAAAATAGGTTATCGTTGTCGTTTAATCAATCACTCACACTTTACATGTATAATCTTGAATATTAAACGCACAGGTTCCTTTAATTCAAACGTGGTATTTGTTAAATCCTGAGGTAATGCTCGCCAGCGGCGTAGCTAGGGGGGGGGGGCAAGTTGCCCCGGGCGCCACCTCTAGGGGGCGCCAAATCGTCCCTACATGCAAAATAAATTGGACCAACAACAGGGGACATACTGCTGAAATTAGCAAATTTTTTTCCTAAATTTTTTGCGCGCTCCGCGCGCCCTTAAGATTTCGGTGCTTTTTAGCTTAAATAAGCAAATATTACTGCAAAAAACGTGAGTATACTAGGTTGGCTTTTCTTGAAATTATACATTAAAGAATTAATCATTTTCATAGGCCAATCTATCAAATTCCCACTTTCCTGCCCTTGAAAAAACACTAGTTTCCAGATTATTTTTCAAAGAATCACAAAAAGATAAAAACCGAATATCAAAGATCATTTGATACTGACATAAATCACTTAAAGATCCTTCAAACAAGCAAATTGCTTAACAAGATGAAACATCTTAACATCTTGACCGGGAAATGCAATACATGATATTGCTGAAATGACCTAAAGAAGATGATGTTAAGTCTGCATACACTCTAATGCACTGAGGTACTGAAAAGGTGTACCAATATTCCGAATAAAAAATGCAAAACGATTGCTATATATAACGGAAATTTAAATTGGATACATTATTTTAGCTGTTTAGTTTAAATCACGTTAACACAATGCATATTGAGACATGCGACGAGTATTTTTCATTTCATTGCTATTTCATAAAAGTGTTAATCACTATAGAGTTTGACCTACTGTACTTGATTTGTTCTTCATATTGAGTTGAATGCATTTCTTAAAGAAATATATAAGGGGTCGCCTCATAAACTCAACCTATACTTTCTAATACTGCAGGACATCAATAGCCAACCATAAAATACCGGTAGACAACCGCAAGTTGGGTTTGAAGCGGCCTCTAAGTTAGTTTAACCATTTAAAGGTAAACTCTTGCTTTTAGTATTGGTTTAATCCTTCCAACTCAAAAATGATTTCTTTGTTTGATATGTATTTTTTACTGAAATTTACTAAATTATTTAAAAAGATAAATCATTTTGTGAAGCTGCGTTGTTTTGGTACATATTGTACCTGACTTGAAAACAATAAAACACATTTAAACTCGATATGTTGTTTATTAAGGTTTTTTATGAAAACCCAGCATTTATTATGTTATTTTCACACTTATTTGTAAATTACATAAATAAATATCATTCCTCTGAATTTTTGAGTTCAACCTTTAATATGACAGATGTACATCTCGGTGAGTCACGTAACTTGACTGACTCAACTCTCTCATCAAAACCATACACAATCAAAATTGTTGATGAGATACTTAGTGTCTTTAAAATGGTAGAGTTCATGAAATGAAAATAATCCCTTCCTAAATAAAAGACTTTAACTCAAAAAGGTCCTGAATCTGAGTTACGCTGTTCTGTCAAATAACAGCCTAGCGCACTTGATCTCAACAACATTTTACATATATTACAAGTTATATTGTCTACATTGATTCATCGAGTGTTAGTCATCAAGCATCACCTGTAGGATATCATGACAGACATTCACGTACAAAACACATCCGGTACTTCAACTTTAACAGGTAAGCAAACTTTAAAGCACGAAATGAAATTCTCGCTGCGAACGATAATTATATTTGATTAATATTCGGAGGCAAAAAAACAATATATGAAGAGGTTCCCTTGGAGATCATTTTAACTCATCATTATGACACGTCTAGACGTTTTCCTTATATCTTATAATCTGGTCGCCAGGTTAGAATCTGTAAACATACTTACCAGTTTCAAAAATCAGACCAATTGCTCAAGTTTGAAAATTAAGCGCTTGGTTGCAAAAAGAGATTTTTTTCTGGATTGAAATAATTTTTTCTATCATATCATCACTATGTTTATCAAATAAAGCAATACATAAAAGGGCAAGATAGACGTTGTAATTTTTACCAATTGTAAAATCAACTGAATACATATTGACCTGGAGTTTCCGGACAATATTATTGATCGGAATAATCCGCTAAAACGCCAATAAGAATGATAAAAAATCAAGACAGTGGCAATAATTTCAAATGCATTTTTTATCATTGGAAAAATATGAAGTGGTGAGCAAATGTTTTCTTCAAAATAAAATCCACAATACCTGTCAAGGACAGATAACATATTATAGTGAAAAGACTAAGCTAATTATTGAATTGTTTGAAAACAATGATTACCATTGAAAGTAATGTCCTGTGAATTATCAAAACTAAATATGAATCATCATTGTAAAATGTGCTGTGATGCGAAAAATATTTCACTGTTAAATGGTCAAACATTTTACACCATTTCAAACATTTTACACTGCGAGAAACAAAATAAAATGAAACTGTTCTTTCCGAATGAAAATTCAACATAGTGATTAAAAAGGAAAACCTTGAGAAAAATTCTGAATGAAAATGACTACAAAAATGATGCATTGTATCGGCCGTAATGTGACTGCACGAGAAAACGGTAATCTAAATCCATCTCTCATATGGAAAATGATCAGTTCAATTTTCACCCTACTTCTACATGTATTCGCTTTGCGATTGTTAATTTTATTAAAGTTATCTTTAATGACTATAAACATTTCTCATCGTACTCCGTTAAGCATATATAGGTTTTTTGTAGTGTTTTAGAGACGCTAAATTTAGAAAATAAGCAATTTTCCTGAAAAAGTCTGATTTCTACGTCAAAAAATACAAAATGCAGATTTGACACATTTTAGATTTCAATCAGTCAGTTTCATGTGTCATGCATATCATATAATGCACAACTTCATGCATATCATGGCGACAATAATATTGTATTATATAATGAAATTTATACTCACATCTACAGTCCAGAATTGTTGAAATCCCAGTGTTTGCATAATTTCCGATATTAGGCGTTGGCTACCTTGTGTCTTTTGTAAATTATATACGCCAAGGTGCCTGAAAACAATGCCCAACTAATATGACTGAAAGCAATAAAAAGCGCCCATCGACCGGTTTCTATGCGCGGCTGTAACAAAACCAAATTTCCCGCCATATTACACCCAAAACCAAATGTACTATCAACCATGACCTAACAAAGCAAGAAAAATGAAAGGCTACAGCACAGCATTTCAAGAATCACAAGAAATCGCATCATGCAAGCAAGAAAAAAAGAATTGATGACAAAGAAAACAAGTCAGTTAGTGGCTCTTTTCAGAGCCATCAATTTTCAAAAAAGAGAATTTTGAAATGTGTTGTATCTTCTGAGAGTAGAAAGTGGTTAATGTTATTCTCAGTTACGAATAAAAATACTTTAAAAGTATACATTTTATGTAAAGTAGGTTATATAATGAAACATTAACATCCCAGAATGAGATGAAAATCAGAAAAAACTAAGCAAAAGTTGCATAATTGAAGATTTAAGACAATCTAGAAAATAAAGCTTTTCAAGTTGGTAATAAGACTAAAAGAGCATCTTTTAGTCCGATTTTAAGGGTATTCTTCTTAAGTTAAGGGAGAATACAATTTAACTTTTACCTAGTTAAAAGACTCCCATCTAGGTTCACTAAAAGAAGGTACGTTCTAGTTCCTCCGTTCTTTAATTTTATTTATTATTATTATATCATTAAAGGGTAACACGATGCCATAAAAACACATAAAATTCACTCATTCTTGTTAAAAGTTTTCTTTCACATTCCAATATGCATTCTGTATTTGAAAGGGAGGGTCTTCATTAACGAAAGTAAGATGTTATGTAAAGGTACATAAACCTTATTAAGGTTTCTGTCGAGACTGCTTCTTATGTCGACATGTTGCCATAATTTGTTGTCGACGTCGGCATATGTGTCGACATAATGTTGATATCAAAGAGTTGTTTTTGCGGGAAAAACGAAATTGTTTGGATAAGCTTAATGACCAGTTTTAGACGTAGACTTACCTATGATATAGTAATGTGTTAGTTCTTTCTGCGTACGACAATATATTGATAAAAAATGAAATTGTGTAACTTTTTGTTGTAGACCATCGTAATAACTTTAAAAAAGGTTCTAAATGACTAACAACTAATAAGTATGAAATAAAAAACAGCCATAACTTGACAATTACATATACATTTTTATTATCATTTACTTGCCCAGTTTTGTCGACAAATGAGATTTCATGTCGACATGTCAAGATATGTTTTATGTCGACATAAATGTCAACTTTAAAGGCATGTCGACAGAAACCTTAGTGAATCGGCTATAGCCATTTGTGCTTGTGCCACGGAACATAAAAATATTAGTGCAACAATGTCACCAGAGTTTGAATCTGAACATAACATTGAGAACATTGCGATCTTGAACAATTTAATTTTAAACCACTCCTGTCTCTGGTGATATCTTGTAATTGTGCTAAAAACTACGCTAAAAATGTATGACATTTGAAGACGATTGAAGCTGATTGATCGATCCATCATAAGACCGGGAATTTAATATAAAAATATTCTCAAATTACAGATCTGTATCTGTTCTTCCATGTTTCTCTAAAGTTCTTGAAAGATTGGTATTTAATAGATGTATGGACTACATTGACAAGAATAATATTCTAAATGAA
>JXSR01S018888.1:13849-26367 GCA_000969725.1 Ophiothrix spiculata | reverse complement strand
CTTTCAGGCCTTTACTGGCCTTTTGTTATCTCCTCAATATCATTGTATTTGTTTCCTTTTGTTATGTTTTTATGATAATGTAATGTTTGTAATTTTATGATATTGAAATAAATTTGATTTGATTTGATTTGATGATGCACCTACCAAAGGGGTGGGGGTTGTTGCAACCCCCTATTACTTGGTTTTGCTATCAATAGATAGGTATGGTCCTCCCCTATCCAACAGTACCAAGATCCAAAAAATCGACCAAGGTGTTACGTAATTATCGGAAAATCAGGCTTTTGGCAAAAATGGCGACCAAATTCAAAATGTTGGAATTAATGGTCTGAATAACATATTTTCATCGCGTTATTTTGCTAATAAAGTTTTGTTGGAAATGATAATTTTAACATGCCCTGCAAGTTTCAGCTTCATAGCATACATATATTTTTCAAAATGACCGTTCAGAAATTAAAATAAACCCCATGGAAGAAAATAATTTAACTCAAAAGGTCCTAAATTTGAGTTACGCGGAGCGCACTTGATCTCAACAACATTTTACATGTATTACAAGTTGTATTGTCGACATTAATTAATCAAGTGTTAGTCATCAAGCATCACCTGTAGGATATCATGACAGACATTCACGTAAAAACACATCCGGTACTTCAACTTTAAAAGGTAAGCTAACTTTAAAGCACGAGATGAAATTGTCGCTGCGAAAGATAATTTTAATTTGATTGATATTTGAAGGCACAAAAATATAAATATGAAGAGGTTCACAAGGAGGTCAAATATAAATCATCATTATGACACGTCTAGACCTTCAAAAACTATGTTTAAAACAACTGGGTGTACCTTTAGGGGGTTCAAAGTTCCGTTGTCGGTAAAACAAAAAAGTGTGCATCACCAATATCGAAAGTATGGTTACATATAAGATAGAGGGGCTCTGTCACACATCACGAAACATACGAATAACGTACTAATAACGTTCACTGGTATGGTAATCGATTTACATGTATTTCAATGACCAAACCAATTGTTATTAGTCCGTTATTCGTACGTTTGATTCAGACTTATGATTCTCTGAATCTGGCTTCTTTCTTTACAAATCCAGATTTAAGTTAATTCGACCGTGCCGACCAACAGTCATGTCTTTTAAATCCTAAATTGAGAAATATTTAATCATGCAATTAACTGAACAACATCTTATTTATGAAATGTTAAATTATGCTGTGACCATATTGTTTAGTTATAATGTCAGTGCCACAACTAATTAAAGTCACATAGAAAATGGCGACATATCACTCAATTCTTTGCCTTCATCATAATGCCATAAACCCGTTATCGTGATAATGAAATATCTTGCTTAACTGTGGAAATCCCATTGGAAAGGAGAAAAAAGAGACGAACTTACAGAATTTGTCAATCTTACTTACTCTTCAGCAGATTTCTATAACTTTTTCTGCATTTAAAAGTACATTAAATATGTTTATTTCTAAAATTACAAGAAATTTATGATTTGGTGCTTTTATCAAGGTCAAGATCATAATTCCGTGCACATTTTTATTCAACGAAGTATTAGCTGGTAAACGTGTCTTTCAATGCACTAAAATCGCGCGTTAAATACTTTTTGTTGTGTACTTGTTTTTGCAACATTTGAAGTGCCCGCCAATGAAAGTAATATTGCATTATCAACCATTTTTGCACTCACATTAGAAAATCTAACGCAATTCATATTCTTCCGGTACCGGTAGGTATTGATATTTAACCATCTTTAGACGTCTTGATAAATAATTCACATCTTGAGGGCCATTTAGACATACGGAAGAAATCTGAATCAGCAGAAACACTGCTAGAAAAATACGTAACAAATAGCAAAATATCTTGAAAATGTCTGATTTTCTGAGTCATTCAGGCATCTCTCTGTTAAATGTATTTTAGTTTTACTTTTGAAAATGTGTTATGACTTCGTTTTGTTTTCATATTAGTATGATATGACAGGCTGATTTAACATTGAATATTATTCAACAACAGTAAACATATGATTCATCAACTTGTTTTTAATGATTATTTACGAAAACATAAAGGCCTGGAACAAAGGTCAATATCACTGCAAGTTGCAGTTTTTTACTTACCTACACATAACAGACTTTTACAACGCAAATTGTGACATAAATGAGAAACAGAACCTCTTAATCATAATGTTATATTCTACTAATATGACATCAGATTATTAATATTATATACTTTTAATAATACGAAATGGTTTTAAAACATAGAGATCTTAAAAGTAGCGTAAAATATACTGACTATGTCTTTTACATTTAAATCCAATACAGACACATCCAATAAATTATTAATATGAAAACATACAACACTGACGGATGACACCTAAATGTGAAATCTTGTTGATTCTTTCACGTGTGAGGCCATTTTTTTGCTGGCCGAACATGAGTGAGGATAGCTTTTAAATTAGTGGTCAAAACTCAATATGACATTTGACATCATATCTATATTTCCATATTTTATTTATTTTAGCAGCAAAAACACTCATAATAAAAAATCTGTCAATATGATCAATGCAGGAGCAACAATTGATTAAATCTGCCTATTTATACAGAATTATATTCTTAAAAAATGATGCAAAAGCACATAAATTTAAATAATATTCTTCTTCGTTTCCCCTGGTAACAGCACCAAACTTCTCTGGGAAAGCACACTCCAATAAACAGATATAAATAGTTCAATGTATGTTATCACTCAGTGGCCTTGCGATAGTCTTTGATTGGAATAAACTTATAAATCACTTGTTTGTACAATGTTCTGTAAGCCAGTTCGTTGTTATTTATAATAGGCCTGATAGTGTAAAAGTTTACCTATTAAACTATAAACTACATTTTGTTTTTGGTTATTTTTTAATTTGTTCATGCAGAGAGGTTGTCATGATATATTTCAAAATTTATTATGTACTACTGAGTAGGCCTACGGTGACTAATTGGAGCTTTGACACTTTCTAAAAACAAAGATAACACATTAAGAATCCCGGGATATAGGATACAAGACTAATATATAATACACTGCGAAATATGCAAGTTTGGCACTTTCCCATACAATATTTTTCATTTCATGTGGCGCATTGTAAGGACTAGTTGAGACCCCTGAATGTCAATCTACCAAGTAAAGTTGGCAATGATGGCAATCATGATATAGGCCTAATCCTCAAAACCTGATCAAGTTTTGGCCCCTATTGGAAAATACAAATAGGCCTATATTACACAGTTGTTTTTTTTTTTAAAGAGGAAGGGGAAATTTAATTTAATTCTTATATTTTATAGAAATATCTAGGATCAGTCTGGAATTTGTCAAAAACAAAACATCACAGTTTTTCTTTCTTTCTTCTTTCTCCGGTTTTTTTAATCAGTTGGCGTCTATAGGACTATATTACTGCTAAATCAATCTGCAGTGAGACCTGCATTCTCGGCAAGCATAGTTTTTTTCAAATACCTTGTTTAAATACTAACAGACATCTTTATGTTTTGGACGGACAATCTTAGACATGTAGATTGACCATCTAACGTATTACATAGAGGTGTGGCGTGCTTCTTATTTACTCAGAAGGTATTCTGAACTAGTACATTTTATATAAATAAAAGCATTTTCCATGTACTTCGTCTTCAAATTCGTTACAGTTCCAGGGATATAACAATGAAAACAATTACTGACATACTTATTTTCTTTCTCTTTTTTGTATTGCATAATTCTTTTTTTTTGTATTACATAACAGCATCATCCACAGGGTTGTACACAAGAATAAATAGGGCAAACATGTGAATAAAAGCTAACTAAATGTATCACAGAGGTAATGGGTAATCAGTTGAAATAATTATACACGTATTCCGTTGAGTAACATAATCTGTATTATCCAAGGACTCTTAAAAAGGATAAGAAATGCTGGAGCCACAATGACTCGCCTGTAAGCGATAATTTATGAAGGCCATCATCCCATTTTGTTTACACGGTGGTCAACATGAGTAGGCCTAAACATGAATGTTGATTACCTTATTATAATATAATTCTTGCCAGTTCAAAAAATAGTTATCAACTCAACAGAAATTCCATAAGTCAAAAAGAATATTACCGTCCGGCGAAATATTCTCAAGATGTAGCAACACATAATGCAATAAGAGCCATGGTTAGAAGTTGTATAATACATGTAATAACTACCATGTATGATGACAAGGTTAATCATTTCATTTGAAAGCTAGCTCAGATGACAATACTGTTATACTATTCTCAAATTTCATACGAATGATCCATATCTTTTCCTGTTGTTATTAAAACAACCTTTCAATTACCCTTTTTCATGTATGACATTTCCTGATGCTATCATGTCACAGTATTTTGAATAAAGTTGTTTTTATGAATGTAATGCAGCACCCTTTTAGTATGCGCCCTCCATTTAAAAAAAACAAAAACAACAAATTGGCCGAAAGAACGTTTTTGAATACACTAAATCAAGCGTTTCGCCCTTGGTGCTGTGTATCTGATTTTGCAATATTTGAAGTGCCCACAAAACTGAAGTGTAATTACATTATCAACCGTCAATTGTGACCGTCCATCCCAAAACACCCGGAAATGTCACTTTTCATTTTCACTATTTAATTATTTGCAAAGACCATACTTTAAGAATTAAAATGACACCTTCATAAGATTTCCAGAAGTCAGGTTATGGTCCGTCATAGGTTGTCAGGGAGTAAAACGTATAACTGAGATAAAAGCGTTCAATGATCAGTAAGCCCTATTCTGTTAAATGTTTTGAAAATATGCAT
This sequence comes from Ophiothrix spiculata, assembly GCA_000969725.1. Taxonomy (NCBI): domain Eukaryota; kingdom Metazoa; phylum Echinodermata; class Ophiuroidea; order Amphilepidida; family Ophiotrichidae; genus Ophiothrix; species Ophiothrix spiculata. Next base: position 21,556 of record JXSR01S018888.1, on the reverse strand, counting down.
ATTTATTTCACAATTAAAATGTTTTCTTGAAATGAAACTTTGCAGGTATTTTGCACTAAGCACAATGATTGTGAATTTGTAAAAAATAAATTTCGGCAAATAACGACCTTGACATGTACATGTATATATTTTCACCTGTAGCGCAAAATGAAGTTTCTGGCATTTAATAATAATGATAATACACACCATTTATAGAGCGCCTTATACAACTGTTTCAAATTGCTGATGCCTATTATAACGCTGCCGTCAGGAAACCGTCACAATCATTTCGCATTCACCTAGGAGTCGCTGGCCAAGCGCGCATCCTATCTGCACTTAGATTATAATGTTTCCCATAACAGCTTCCCAATAACGCTCGGGTAGACGAAGCAATGAGGATTACATGCCTTGCCAAAGGACATAACCCGTTGGCCGCAGCGGGGCTCGATCTCACGACCCACTGATTCGGAGTCCTGCTCTATTCCACTAGACCACACGAGCTCCTCGTGTGGTCCTCATTTACGGCTCATTTGTATCACATTAGAAAATTTAACGTAACTGAAATCAAAGTCTTCCGGTGGGTATTGATATTTAACCATCCATTTTGAGACGTTTGGATAAATAAACAATCTCATCTTGAGTGCCATTTAGACATACGGTAGAAATCTGAATAAACAGAAACATTGCCAGAAAAGTACGTCACAAATGGCAAAATATTTTGAATCTGTCTGAATTTTAAACCATTCAGACATCACTCTGTTAATTATTTTTGAGCGCCAATTACCGATTATAAATTTCTTGATTGTGCATTTAAGCCAACATAGTTAACATGCAACTCAACAGAAATTATATACAATTCCATAAGTCAAAAAGAAGATCCACCTTCAGGCGAAATATTTCTAAGATGTAGGAACACATTATGTAATTAAGAACTGTGTTTATGCCGTTAGCATAAACCAATCATATTCATGGTTAGAAGTTATACAATACTGGTAACTACCACGTATGGATCACAATGTAAGGTTACCATTTCATTTGAAATTGAGCTAACTCAGCTGACGAAATTGTTTTTTTGTTTTCTATTGTATACTGTTCTAAAGTTTCATACGAATGAACCGTATTATTTCGTAAATGGTTTCAATAATTTGACATATGTTCACCTATATCTGTATAACTGGACATTATTAAAACAACATTTCAGCCCCCAAATTTCACATGGGTACAGAAAAAAATTATGAGGAAAATTATGGTACCAAAATCTCATAAAAATGAAAATAATGATCCTCTCGGACTAAGCTCCTTTTAAAATGTAGATTGTTAAGTACCACGTGACATCCTATGTTAACCGCTTAATTTAATATTTGTTTAGATATTTGAAACAAAAATCATTGCAGAATACCATGGTTTAATATTATGAGTATGCCAACCACTAGCCTTGTCCAAGGCTGGATTGGGCAGCCTCTCCCCCCTTTCATGATTAAGTTCAAGTGTGAACAATATAGGCCGATATGAAACTGCCCATACTAATGGATTTTCCACTATTACTGCTGATAATCAAGAGTGTATGTGTCCCTAAATTATCAGATATTCTAATACTACTTGGTTAGCCACAGAGACCCACACTGAGATATTTTGCTTCCTAGGGCCATATGTTCATAATTACACAAAATCTGTGTTTCCACCCAGCCTTGTAAACTAGCAAATTAATTTACCACCAGCAGTGGTGGTAGCCAATCACAGCACAGTATTGGTCAGATGCCTTGGGTCACTGCAACACACATGCACATGGCCAAGTGTACACTGAATAGAAGAAACAGGCCTGTTCCATTGTAATTTGGGTATGAAGCTTTTTGAATACACAGAAATAATAAGCAAACTTCAATCTAATTATGCTGAGGTGAAATTTGTATTGATTTAAATGTTTGTTCTGTAGCAATTAAAACTTTCCTAACTTTCTGCTTCCCCTCCTTATTGAGTAAATAAAGTTTAAAATAATGCTCAAAGTTTTTAAAACCTTTGTCTTAAAAGTGGAACAGGCAGTGGATATTTCTTGATAAACAGTGAACTTGATACACTCTCAATTGCCACATGGTATTATGTAATGTCGTTAGCTACCTTACAAGTCCTTAGGGTGGACGGTAACTATATCCTTGCACATGTTCAAAACTGTGATATTTTTAGATTTTTCCATTTAATTGGAAGTGATAATGAGCTATTTTCTGGTGGGTTTTGAAGTGTCAAGCACCATGCATTTAAGGGCAATTGTAAAGATGAAAAATTGTGGTAGGTTTACTGTGGCATAGGCCTATATTCTCTAAGGGATATTACCAGTGACATTTATCATGTAAAGCTTAGGTTCCATACATACTTTGCTTGGGAAATTCATAATTATAAAGTGAATATTAGCTTTTACGTTGCAGAACCATGACTATTTATTTTTGTTTTAGTTTGTTTTGTTTGGGCAAAATTTTATTTGCAATTTAAGATGTATGCCTGTTTACAGAATAAAGAGTATAATAAGACATATGCCAGAGATTTTACTACCTAAGGACTTGAGGCAAGTCTAGCCAACTACACGAAAAAAAATACATTGCGCTAAAGATTTACCATTTCTTTGACCTCTTTTAATAAATTGATGATAAATTACAAACAACTAAACTGTAAATTCCTCACGTCCATAACCTATTGAAGCTACATATCAGCTGAGACAAACTGATTCTGAAGGCACGTACGGGACATTGGACAAGACACATACGTTAAGAAATAATGCCGAAGGGTACCTGATGTCGACTGCTCAGAAAAATGCGAATGTGAACTGTTTTTTAATCAAGAAAAGTGACAGCTTAATAGTGAGTCTCTTCAATATAAGTTCTAATCGAAAATTGTATTTTAAGTTAGCACTCGTGACTGTAATAATTACTCAAAAATCTTTACGCAATGCAAAATAAATATAAACAGCTTCTTTTTTCCATACGCTAATATTGGACGAGTATGTACTTTTTAATATAATAATATAATAAAAAAGATATATACTCGTTTAATATAAGTGTATGGAAAAATGGACATTAAGATGATTGAAGTTTCAATTTTGGGTGTCTAATTTAATAAACAGGAGTACATGTTAAATTTACTGCTTCACTTATTCGAATAAGGTGTGTTTAATTTCCCGGAAAACTAGGTTTCCGTTAATTCCACACAGCAGAGCAAACCGATATAATGAGGGGAATGTGATTTCGCGCTCCACTTGGTAGAAAATTATCGTCACCCGTAACAAATTAACGAAAAGGGGTCTAGTTATCTAGTCATCGTTTTGCCCATGTTAATCCAGAGGGGGAGAACATTTATTTCTTAGCAAGTTAAAAACATGACATCAATGCAGGCGTAAAAAGGGATGATGTTAATGGGTCGAATGGCTGTGGAGAGTATCTTTTTTATGTACGAGGACATCTCAAGATAATCAGAATGCTATGTTAAGAAAGTACGTTTCGGTGTTTCCTATAATCGAACTTATGTGGTGAGATGAATGGGAGTGATTTAAAAAGTGTTTTTCTTTTTTATTCTACTTCTGTGGTCGTAATAATCAAATCGACATTTATCAGAGAAAACCCTAATGTAGATGTACTGCTCCATTACAATTATCTTATTTTATTGGCTGCACACTGAAAACACAAACTAGTCATGCAGTTGTATGACTAACTTTAAACTAGTCAGAGAGGCTAGTCATGCAGGACTGACATCCATGATGTTAGTCAACCACACCTGTCTTGTTATAGTCAAGACTGCATTACTAACTTATATACGTTGTTGATGTCGACTGCTCAGAAAAATGCGAATGCAAACTGTTTTTTAATCAAGAAAAGTGACAGCTTAATAGTGAGTTTCTTCAATATAAGTTCTAATCGAAAATGTTATTTTAAGTTAGCACTCACGACTGTATTAATTACTCAAAAATCTTTACGCAATGAAAATAAATACAAACAGCTTCTTTTTTCCATACGCTAACATTGAACGAGGATGTACTTTTTAATATAATAATATAATAAAAAAGATATATACTCGTTTAATATTAGTGTATGGAAAATAGGCATTAAGATGATTGAAGTTTCAATCTGGGTGTATAATTTAATAAACAAGAGTACATGTTAAATATAATGCTTCACTTATTCGAATAAGGTGTGTTTAATTTCCCGGAAAATTAGGTTTCCATTAATTCCACACAGCACAGCGAATCGATATAATGAGGAGAATTTGATTTCGCGCTCCACTTGGCTAGAAACTTATCGTAACCCGTAACAAATTAAAGAGAAGGGGTCTAGTTATCTAGTCATCGTTTTGCCCAGATAATATTGTTAATACAAAGGGGAAAACATGTATTTCTTGCAAGTTAAAAACATAGCATTAATGCAGATGTAAACAGGGATGATGTTAATGGCTTGATTGGCTGTGGAAGGTATCTTTTTTTTTGTACGAGGTTATCTTAAGATAATCATCATATTATGTTATGAAAGTACGTTTCGGGTTTTCCTAAATCAAACTCAATGTGGTGAGATGAGTAGGAGTGATTTGAAAAGTGTTTTACTTTTTGCATCTGCTTCTGTGGTCGTAATAATCAAATCGTCATTTATCAGAGAAAACCCTAATTTAAATGTAGATGTGCTGCTCCATTGCAATTATCTTATTTTATTGGCTGCACTGAAAACACAAACTATTAAGTCATGCAGTTGCATGAGTAACTTTAAACTAGTCAGAGAGGCTAGTCATGCAGGTCTGACTAATATGACGTTAGTCAGCCCAACCTGCCAAGCTAGTCATAAGTCAAGACTGTATTACTAGCTTATATACGTTGCTAAACTAGTCAAGTCTGTATGACTAACGTGTAATTAGGTGCATGACTAGCTTGATGGTACAAAAGAGCTTGACCAACTTCAAGGAAAAAGGACCGTATTTTTAATTTTATTTAATTTAATGTGTAGCGTTCATCTGCTTGTCCGAATACTCAGCCTGCAAATAAGCAGTTTTAAATTATTTGGAAAGCTTCACAAAGATATCAAAAATAAATGAAAATGCATTTACACCATATTTTAAAAGTGCATAGTGGAACAAAACTTGGAACAAAATTAATTGCATATTTCATAATTTCCAACGCTTTGTCGGTTTCTAGTTGAAAGTACTTTAAAGTGGTTATATTGAAGTCATATGCTTTTTATAATGATGAAATCTTATATTTGTTCCTTGCCGCTGAGTATTTGTTTTGACAGCATAAAAGTACCCGCAACTTGTAGTGTTATAGCATCATTTGCTCTCGCATTAAAAACAATATTCAACGGCTTTCTTAAAATCAATTCTTCCGGTTGGTTTTGATATTAAAACATCTTGAGACGTGTAGATAAATACAAATTTTATATATTGAACTCCACTTAGACAGTCGGTAGAAATCTCAATGAGCGGAAATATTGCTCGGAAAATACGCTAAACTTCGACAATCCGGGGACAAAAATGGTGACTAAAATAAGATCGTTGTGGTAAACAATGAATAAGAAAATTGGAGATGAAAACGGAATATTTTTCATATAAGGTGTGTTCCACAGGTTCGTGGACTGATCAAGAAAGATATATTAAAGCTATATATGAATTTGTATTTGTAAGTTGTGGGCGCGTGTGGCCTAGCGGACTCATAATAGGACGGTTGTGAGTTCGAGCCCCGCTAGCGTCAACGTGTTGTGAACCCGGGCAAAGCACTTTATCACACTTGGCTCGTCGACCCAAGCTCAGTGGGGAGCTGTTTAGGGGGGATATCACATCCTAAGTGCCGTTTGGTCTGCGCCTTTGGTTATTGGCTGCAAGTGGTCTAGTGTAAGGCAAAGTGGATCTGATGATTCCCTTGTTACGGCGTAATAATAATGGCCAGCGCTTTGTATCCTTTGGCAAAGGCGCAATATACATTTATACTGAATTATTATTTGTATTATAAGTTTCAAGTATATAAATGTTTTTGATTTTCTTTCTTTTGCTTACCTATTTCATCATCAACTGTAAAATATTGAAATGTTGAAAAAAAAGTTTACAAAAACACATTTTGGAGCTGCTCATGTATTTTATCTGAGATCCATCTACATAGTCTACAATTAAAAATAAATGATGGGACCTAGAATAAGGATAGAAAAATGAAAAAACCTATTTGTTTAAAAGCATTATTATAAAGACAGAATTGATTAAATAATGTATAATTAATGGCATGGTAATTTGTCTATTCTAGGACAATGAACACTGTGTGAAAGAGAGGAAATATATAGTAATTATTTTAAACAAACAATATGACATTTTTATGTGAGTTTATTTATACAGAATAATTAATTGAGGTTCGCTCTAATCAAGTTTGGTTATTGGGGTGGTAAAGGAATTACTTTTTTTTTCAATGTAAGGACAAGGATACTGTGAGAAAAAACAAACAAATTAGTTATCAACATGAACAGGATATATAAATAAAAAAAACAATCTATGATCGCCAAAGGTAGCCTCATTGTGTCGGCACGTTCGTCTACTTACATTATTTCATAGCCGATTTATTTTAAGTACAGATAACAAGTTTACTATAAAAATCTGAAAATAATCTTTTTAATTTTGGGTTTAAATACTTCCATTTGATGTTTAATGACATGAAGACATCAAGCTTTCCTCAACAGAAAATCGCTCGTGGAAACAGGAACTGTAAATATATTTGGTTTAATTTGAATCATTCATTAATTTTATATTAAATGCAGCTTCATGTCAACATAACGAAATATTAAATGAAACAAACACGTGTAGTTCGAATGATTGATTGAACGCCAACGATAACCGCATAAAACGATAACCTTACATGAAATATTGAGATCAAAGAAGACATTTCCTATAAATCATTAATGTGATACATATGTGACCGTCCAGCCCAAAGCAGCAGTAAATGCCAGCTCTTGTCATTTTCACTTTTTTAATTATTTGAAAAAACCATGCTTTGAGGATTAAAATGACACCTCGATGAACTTCACATGATTTCCAGAAGTCAAGTTATGGTCAGTCAAAGGTTGTCAGGGAGTAAAACGTATAACTGAGATAAACGCATTCAAAGATTAGTAAGCCCTATTTTTTTTCTGTTGATCGTCTTAAGAATAAGGCAATTTATTTCACATTTCCCATTATTTTCTTGAAATGAAACTTTGCTGGTATTTTGTAGTAAGCACTGGGATTGTGAATCTGTCAAAAAATTAATTTCGGCAAATTTTGACCTTGACATGTATTTTCACCTGTAGCGCAAAATGAAGTTTCTGGCATTTACTGCTCATACGGGCTGGAAGGTCACATATTATACCTTTCACTAAAACGGATGTGACTCTGATGGGTAAGTAAACGGTATTGGGTAATCTTTTCCTTGTATTGAAAAAGGTTTAAATTTGGCTATACGGAACAGTTTTCACAATAATTTTATACGGGGGTTGTTGTTGCAACCGCCTCAATATTTTTTTAGCGAGTCCCCATGATCCCGTATGCATAGTACCAATGAATAGGTATTAGTCCTTTCATTCCATTGATTTAAAATTCAAGGTTAGCCGTTTATGTAGAGTCATTAATGGAGACATTTGGATACCTTGTCATCTATGGACATAAGTCATTAACTGGTCATAATTTTTGTTTCACACAGAGACATTGGTAGAACCATGCCAATTTGTATTCAACGTATTGTAACTCTAA
>JXSR01S018886.1:3208-17472 GCA_000969725.1 Ophiothrix spiculata | reverse complement strand
TAGGCTAATTACGTTATAATAATTATTTAAATAGTTTATCATAGTGATTTTGGTGGCTAATTTTTTGTAGCATTATGAGTTGAACGAGCCCCGTCGGGTGTATAGATCGTCGCACTCCACTAGTTAGGAAAATATCTGAAAACGTATGTTGGTTTTTGCCAGATTTGATAGAGCAACATTATGAGCAACCGTGTATTATTGTATTTTCTCAATACAAAACGATATTTGATTCATGTATTACTTTAGCTGTGCTCTGTCAGGAAAATAATTATGAAATAATCTACTCTTTAGATATTTGCTTAAACATCTTATGTTTCAGAATTTGAAGTTATAGAAACTAGGCCGGTTTTGATATCTTTTTAATTTTATCTTTTAATACCTTATAGTCATATACCAGAGTTTGTTTTTAAATTGCATAGAATAGGCCTATACTTTTGGTCTAAAATTGATTCATCTTTTAGCAAAGGTACATTCTCTGATCATGACAGACTTGATCTGATAAAGCATTTGATACAATGGATCAATGAGGTGATTACATTCTCTTTCGCAAATGTTAATGATTGGTTTCGTGTAAATCAAACAGTAAAAAGAGTTTAAAATATAGTTGTCAGTACATGTAATTCACGGAAATAAATTGTTAAATTCTATAAAGAAGTCTGAATGATAAATGAAATTAATACAATTTAATTTCAACTGAATGAAATTCATGACAGATATCATAACACGTATATCTTATTCTTCCGATTCTCTCAAACCTGTCAACAAAAGATAAGATATACTAGATAATTATTTGATACAAAGTGGAAAAGAGAAATAGATTTTGAGATGATTTTGAAGCCTTCTGTTTTCCCTGCATTTTGTTGACCAAATGGTCAGTAGAAGTGACCCATCAACACGCAACTCTTATATCTAAGAATTGTTTTAGATGTTTTTTGTAAAATTATACTCTAGTAAAATTATACTCTAGTGATGTTACATGAGTCGATGGCGCGTGTCGCGGCCGGGTAATCTGGACTTGATTTGAAACTTTAAAAAAAAAAGAGCTCCCTTCGGACTTGGTGGATGAATTTAATAGCGTGATTTACAGGTCATTGTAATGTTGATTTGATTGGACGTATGTCACGTCATGTCATGTTCGTAGAACATAATGAGCAATTATTTTGGAAACATTGTTCAAAAATGGTGTCATTAATCCTCATCGTGCTCATTCGTTCAGGAGTGTTGTTATTAACTGGACAACATGCGATCGATATTTTTGCTACAATTTTTGACAAAGAGATTTGGAATCTCTAGCCACACTTGGTCAATGTCCGAAACAAATTAAACCGATAAATTGCATTTTGGCCAACTGTTGTAATTTCATCTGTCGAGTTTATAGTTTGACTGTTGTTTGAAACGGGACTTTGAAAATTTGGGATGTCCTACACACGTACGTAGTACCTGTTGACCTCCTAATCCAGAGGATATATGTGACCCATCATATCGAAAGGTGCCTTAACTCTCTCAAGGCTAAGCCTATTTGACGAACAGACCTACAAGTCACCCCTTTTTGTTAACTCATGTCAGTTGTGGGTTACTATTTCAATCAATGTCTAAAATTGATGATTTCTGGAGTTGAACTTGAAGAGCATCAATTACTTTAATTTTACAACCTATTCATTCACTCAAAATGAATATTGATTTTTTGGTCTCATCTGAAAGATTATATTTTAAGCTATAAAAATGAAACCTTGGTTTTAGTTATTGGTTATTGGATGTTCGATTGCAAAGTTACACCCAAATTGGTAAAAGGCATAAAGCTGATGCAGAAAACTATAGTTCTGAGAAAATCAAGTTTAAAGTTTCTATACTGGTAAAACTTGAATGGAGAAAGGATTTGTATCTTGTTTTTTAACAAAATCATCTTATGTTTTGGATGTTGGAGCCTGATTAATATGATAGAATACACTTCAAAGATAACGTTTCTGATGAAATTAGAAATTCGACCTTGGATGTGATTTTTGACTATGCTCAGCTTCAATGGCCCGTATATCGTAATTTACTATGCCGGTATTAAGGTACCTTTCGATATGATGGGTCACATATGTCACACCATTGCCAGACCAAATTTAAATGTCAGAATAATTTAAGAATGACCGTTATCATCATTATTTGAAACTTGGAATAATTTAATCTACTTCGATAAGCTAGTTTCTTTATCCTATTATAGGTCTGCTAGGTGCTTGCTCTAACAGAATATGGGATAGAGTATCGTCTGAATTCATAACCGATCGCAGCATATTTTCCAACCGAATACTAATTATCCTAAAAGGAAATAAGGGTAAGGAACTTACCAGAATCAGGAATTCGTCAGCTACCGTACTTGACCAAAGCAATTTTTAGCCACATACATACGGTCAGACCAGAATACCTCGCATCATATTAGAAGAATATACACAAATAATATTTGCGACAAAGGTAGTTTTTCGAGTACTCGGCATTCTCTATTGTAAAAAGGGTGATAGAACAACACTACCTTTCACTACGTTTTTAAACAAGTTGGAAATCTTAACCCCAATCCCCGGCCCCAAACGTATATACCTACATTTCTTATTCATAAACATAAACTATTAATTCTTATCGTGTTGTTCTGATCATTTTTATCCATAGTATCAACGGACAGTTCAATCAAAACATGAAAAAGGCCTTTGCAAGTACTTAATACCACGCGGTTTTGCCATTTTGGCGTAAATGAAAACAAATTTCAGATTAAATGACTGGACATATCGTTAACATGGTTAAAGTGAAAATTGAACGTTTTATTTTGGTATAAAAAGATTTTATAGCCAGGCCGTACATGCTTCGCATGCCTCTTATTAAATGTGTGTTTTGATTTGATGGTGACCAACTTATACTGATGGTCAATTTGTCCAAAGTGAAACTGGACATTGAACCCTGAAGTAACATAGCCAATATTCACGAACTGGCATTGTATTTCAATTACAAGTTTATCATTTTGCCTTATCACTGTCAATAATAACATTTATATATTATAAAAGAAACACGATAATATTCATGAATATGACAAATTACAAATTCCTGAATGCAAATGAAATTCTATATAATTCCCAGAATGATTAAACTGAAAACTAGTTTTTATTGTCCGAAAAAGGAAACCAAGTTGCTTCAGTTTGAATAACTTTTCAAAATAATAATGATAAAAATGTGTGCATAATCAGTATATAAATTTTGTTTTAATAAATTAGTTGTCATGTACTAAAATTGAGAAATTGATTAGCCTACGCGTTTCTCAACTGCTAATTTGTCACGATATAAAATATAATTTACATAATGATTATAGTACGCAAGTCTTAAAATAAATTTTTGACTTTCAAAAGGTGTTTACAGGATAAAAATGCCTGTTGTTGTTTCGGTTTTTTTTTTTTAAAGAAGAAATCAGGTTACTTATAGAATTTTCATAGAAATGAATATTTAATAATTTTCATTTTTTTACTGACTATTATTTTTAGTTAACATGGTGAATAATCCAATGCTTTTGCATTTTTGCTTCAAAGTCACTCGATCACCACCTAAGCAAATGAGATATAAATAAGCAATAAGTTTCTAACTGATGAATCTGCCGTCCAATCCTAAGCGAGAGGAGAAATCAGCAAGTTAATAGTTTCATAATGGTTGCGATTTGTGGTTTAAATGCTTTTAAAATGTCCATTGCGACATGCCCGACCACTGCATGGCTGCTTGTTGTAAAGAGTATAAAAGGATACCATCTTAAGGAGCGCATTTGGTGTAATTTGACATGATGATAGGGAAAATAAGTAGCCATCAAACAGCGAACAATATAAATCTTAAAGAAAGTCTTAATGAAATTCCACATTGTGTTAAACGATAAAAGCCCTATCTTTGTTGGGAAAATCTCAAAAAATACCACTTTTAGTGCCGTGCTCATAAGAATTGACAAAAAGGCGCATATGGGCAATGATTAGTAGTTTAGAGTACTTTTTAGGTCACACCGAAACGTTGTGTTGTAAAATTCTTCTTAGGCACTATATTATTCATCTTTTTATGCAATTATTTCGACAAACAAATATATGTGATACTTTTTTACCCCGAAATCCTTCCTTGTTTTGGGTGTATGTGACAATTTCAGGAATCTTAGCTTAGGATACATTCAGATAGTCAATTCACGCGCATGATTACAAGTTGTGGCCCCCGGGGTTGCATTTCAAACTACAAGCAACAATTCCATCACGTCGTAGGTAGTATACAGAGTTAAGCTATGTCTATTTTGATTTTTGCGATGACGATTCAAGGTATCAAACGCCTTATCTAAATAAATAAGGGGCTCGGTCCTCGGGGCTCAGTCTTAATTTTGCAATGATGATCCACGGTATCAAAAGCCTTATTAACGTCTTCAGAAAACACGTAGTGTTTGCTGAGAAAGCAAGCATACTAGTTTTGATTGAGAGCTCATTTCCTGACTTTTCAGCTTGATACATCCGATTCACAATGCAAATTGAGTTAACTCAGATTTCAATTTTAAACACGTGATCAAAATTTAAGTATTATGGCCAGATTTAGCTAAATCTGTGTAAATAAAACTATTGTTATAAAATGACCACGAATTTAGCCACTTGTGATTGTGACTAACGCGAATTGGAAGAAAAGAAATAATGGTGACAAAACTCTCTCACGAAAGAAGAGTTACCTGTAGATACAACTTGAAATCTTTAGAGTGAATGTAACTGGTCAAAAAAGAAGCGTGAAAAGGGGTAAATTGTTGCACACGTGTCGTATTGGTTACTAGCCTCGAGGGTATTTTGCCTTAAAACCTTGTACATGGCATTGTCATGTGGACGTCCAGAGGGTTTTTTTTTGTGTGTTTTAAGACAGGTCAACGCCCAGATTGAAGCTTTTGTGAATTTTGGTATGACTTTATTCCCAGTAATTAATATAAAATAAACATCGAATCTGGCAAAATTGGAGAAATCTTGGAGATTTGTATTGTTTAAATAATGATTTTTGTCCCAGATTATTTTGGTATAAGATAAAACGGGAAAGGAAAGATTTATTTCTATTTTAATTGTTCTTTTATAAATACACTACAATTAGATGATAATTGAAAGAAAATCATTGGATAATTGCGTTGATTTAATCATAATAATTAACAAATAAAAATACAAAAAGTGACTTTGGGATTATAGTGCAATATTTTTTCTTTCTTTTTCGATTATTTTTTACATCTGACCTCTTTCCAGCTGTCGATATCGTCTGATCTGCTTGAAGTAAAATTATTTTTTAAAATTTATTTTACAGTGAATTCAAAATTTATTCTAACTTGAACTGAACTTTTGTTTTTTTTTTGGTTTTTCGGGGGTTTTTTGCTTTTTTATTTTTTGCTTACATCGAGAGAAAAAAAAAAAAGGAAAAATTTCGGCCGCGAAGCGGCTGAAAAAAAAAATAGTGACCCGAAAACGTAATAAAAAAAGATGATTTTTTTTTGATGATTTGTATCCATCATGGTTGCACCGCATTTACATATTATATGAGGCATTCTCTGATTTACTTTTATAACTAAAGTGGAACCTCTTTAACACAAAATCTCCTAACTCCAAACCCCTGATAGCACAAACTAAATGTTCAAGGCCCCTACCAAAATATGCCACGGCGTGGTTAAAATATTTGTGATAACAAACACATCCCGATGACAGCTGAATGTTGTCAAATTAAGGCGTTATAAATGTGACACTTGGTTGTCTAAGACAATATATGTTACATTACAATAATATCAGGTGACTATTGCGACAAAAAATTGACCTATGTAACAAAATACTTTATAAAAAGGATATTATTTTTGAACATCATTTCGTTTAACGCTTGTATTTTATCTAATGTCTTTGTTCATGTCAGTGTTAGAGCTCTATTCTAATGTCTATTGTTTTCATAATTGTAGAAGCCGAAAGACAAGTTTTATCGCCAAAGTTAAAGCAATACTATAAGATTTTGATCAAAAATAGTTTATAGTAAAAACAGCATAAAATGGAAGAATTTGACTATCTAAAAACGTTTTCAAGTGTATTTTGTGAAAAAAAAAATTGTTTTACCACCAAAAATGGATAAAAAGCATATAAATACTTTCCTATACTAATACATGTGGAATTAAATTCGGGATCCCGAATTTAATTCAACAAATGGCCATAACAGAAAAAGTAAGCTTCTTTGAGCCGAATTGGTTGGAGGGTATTCATACCTCCCCAAAACAAACCCAATAAGCCCAAAAAATGAAAAATCATGGGTGACAGGGGGCGCTTTATTTCTAACACTTTATAGTAAGGATGTTGAAATCCGACCTTTTACTCATGCAGAGATGAAATTAAGAATAATAGAAAGATATTCGATGTCAATATGATTAATTAAGAGTGTAAAATTTATATTTTCAGAAAACTTATGGATGATGCTAACCCTATCTATGTTTATTGCATCCATAAGCAGGTGTCAGATACATCTCTCTTATAAATCCCGGGCTTAAAAGATGTATCTATGAATATTAAAAACAGGTATTTCTACAAAAAGGTAAAGACATGCAGGAGATAATATTATTTGTTGTATTTATCTAACATGTCCTGCATAATAACTTGATGATACAAAACAAAAAAAATGAATGTGTTTAAATATCTGTAGAAGTATTACGTAACCTCCAAAATTGATATAAGCAATTAGAAAACAAAATGAACACATCTAGGGTAATTATGTTTAATACTATCGTTATTTGCACTTAAAGTTTTACCTTCTATTCCATTTTCCCCTCATTTGCCCGCGATTAAGACTTTGCTAAAGTCGAAATATCAGGCCCCTCTTTTTACATTCTATTTGAAATAAATTATATAGAAAGATAATTTCTATAAAAATCCAAGTTGTACTTAGTTCAGTATCAATTGTTTATCCCCAACTGTACTGAATAATGGTATTTATGATGTAACCATGGTAACCATTTTTTTTATAAAAGTACTTTAGAACTCTTTATTTAAGTTATCAAATTTAAAGGAGCATGGTCCGATTGCCTCAGCTTTTTTTCAAACTTTTTGAGATTTTTGTACCAAAATGTTGGTCATATTTTTCTCATAACCCACGGGAAATATCACGGCAGAGTTATATTTTGTTTTGTAGAAAATGTGTTTAATTATGGTAACCATTAATTTTACACAGTAACATATAGGCAGCTCTGAAATACAAAATTGTCCATAAAATCAAAACGGTTTAACCGATTTAGCTGAAATTTGAAAATTAGATCTCTTGTGTGATCATCATTCATATTTCATTGAAAAGTAAACTTTAAAAAAAATAATGTTGATCCAATCCCACCTCAAATGAATATTATGAAGATCCCTAATTGAACTCGCTTTTATTTTAAATATGTAGTAGATTCATTTATCTGATTCTAATTTTAAGTTCCACTTACTTATGTACGTTTCGGCAAACACGTTTAGTCATGCAGCACTGAGATTTTTGAAGTTTGAATATTTATCCAAATAACTTTGGCACGTATTTCCTCAAATTAAGACATTGTAATTAGCATACATAGGCATTATAGGGTAAAACATTACTGTAGTGCAATACAATGTATACAATACTTTTTCTTAGGTAGAGAATACTTCAATTTATTGATGATATTGATGATATTTATTGATAACACCATAAATGTGTTTTTCCCACATGTCAGATTCTCATCTACAATGACTCCAAGGAATTTGGTTGTAGTTACTCTATTCATATTTTTAAAAGTCCTATAAAATCGAAAATATATATACCTTGAAGACAATAAAAATGTTGCATATTTATGTACATACTGTGTAAATATAACGTAATTAGATTGTCCCAATTACGGTATGTGTGACATTTCGTGTAATTTTACTGTAAAGTTATTTCATGCCATAAACCTTCAAAATCGGCTGGTGATTTTATCTTAAAATATCAATTCAATGTAAAGATAATATATACAAATAAAAATATTTGAGAAGTAGCCTAAACTTAATTATTTTCTAAAATATTGCCCTCCTCCTTTCAACTTGTTTTAACACATCGTCACCCTTCAACGAATGCCAAATTAACCCGTCTAAAACTTGTTTTTCCAAAAATGGTAAATGTCCATGTATAATTAGACATGACTTAATTTATTACATTCATAATGCAAAGGGGGTCAACGACTGTGCAAGCTAGCCAACCTACTTATTTTGTCTCTCAAATAGTACCAGATATCGCGATAACCGCAAGATTTCTATTTGGTTTTTCGAAACATTCAACCACCACCGCTCCATATTCCCGCCACACATGTCACGTGAACCTGGGAAAATCCCAGACAGCATTTTAATAGTATTTTAACTTTATTACGTGGAATTATTCATCATAGTACTTTGTTGGAAGATATTATAATAATCTACGCAAATTGCATTTATTGCGACTTTGTGCACATCCTTCGTATAAAGAGAAATATAAAAATTCAATTAAAAAACTGGACTTACATTTGGGATACAAACATGATGCTTTGGACAAAAAACATGGTGAGTACATATTTTGATTACGGACGGTATTTGGTGGTTTTTTTTACGCCACGCCTTTCCGGGTTGCATACACTTAACATATATCTCTTTTAAATTGCGATTTAAAATTTAATTAAAATGTACATAATGTAATTACAAACTAAGCAAAGTATCTTAAGTCATTCTTATCTGTATTTTAATCTGTTACAATCATTATCGGCAAATAAAGAGACAAAGGTTAATTATGTTTTCCATAAAATGTTAACCATTTTAGGATGTTGTTGTTGTTGTTGTTTTTTTTTTTTGCTAAGCTTTTTGAACGCATTTTGAACTCACGTTTCTAAAAAAAAGGAGTCTTAACCGGCAAGGGCAATTTTACAACGTGTGTATCCTTTCAGTTTGGTCAAGGACAAATAAAACCAAATTCAAATTAAATATCAGGGGGAAAAACCTTTCTAATGCTATATTTTTTCGGATCTTCTATATTAAAAAGATAGTGAAATTTCTTATATACTAAAGTATTTTGGTGGACGCCTATTCTATTGCTATTTTAAATGTTTAAAGTTAAAAAAATGAAATCGAAAAAAAAAAAATAGATTTTGATCTTATATTTTTTCATTATAATCCATGTGTTAATTTGCTAATTCAGAATAAACTTTAAAAGTATTCCTATAAAAAATTAAAAGGCAGTGGTCCTGAACTTATATGCCAATTTAAAACGCGATTTTTTTTTCAATACATCATGAACGCAAACAAAAAATCGTATGTCCCATCCAGCGGATAGTTGAAACGCTATAATAATTTCCTGTGTATGAAATTAAAAATTATATTCTATTTGTTTTGTTATTTTGAAAAAACAATTGAAAAAGAGCTACTCAATATTTTTGCAACTGATTTTATCTATTAAAAATTGGCTTTTTGAAATCCGATCCGAAAATCCAAGATTACCATTTTATTCTTTGTGATTGGGTTTAAACCCAAATATGAAAGCGCTATATTGTTGTGTATTGAGGGTGTTTCTTTAAGGGGAAATTAATAGTAGAAATTACAGAGCAATTTACAGAGGCAAATATACGGTATTTAGACCCAGACTTGGTTTGGCATGCTAGCCTAAAAATTCCTCACATTTTTCAAAATGACGATGGGAATTCATAAAGTCCTAGACGTAAAAAAATATCAATATAATTGATGCTTTTAATTAAAATTACTAAACAAACTCTGAAAAGTCGAATGTGATCAATAATATTGCTCAATACATCAAAATGTGGGGATTTCCCAGTTGTCTCCCTCGGGTGTAAATTATTCGATTGTTTAAAGGTCATAAAACGGTCATGATTGTTTATTAGGTGTGAATAAATAATCATTTATATCCTTATTATGGTTATTGCTGTTTATTTATAGTTACAATAATAGTTATGTAAATATACAATGCGGACCATGATAACGATAGGGCTACATAAATTTGATTGTTAAGGCTCTGTCACACATCACCGTATAGAGCTAAACGTATATAGCAATCCCAAAGGGTCATAACTCGTTGCGGCAACGCGTTGTTTTCTTAAATATGCTTATTCAACCAATATAATCTAAGATATTACATGTCCAAGCAACGCGTTGCTTGTCCGGTTTATAATACAACGCGTTGCTTTCAAAAGCAACGCGTTGTTTAACCAAAGGGCCAATTACAGTTTACCTTATTCATGGTTTTGGTCGTTGATGACCACGGAATTTTTCCAGATTGGATCAGGCCTTCATGTCGTGTTATGTTAAGGTTTCGTCTCTGTTTTATTTGTTATTCATATTGTAAATTATTATTACATTAATCATGTTAATATTAGCAAACTTTCTTCAAAATAAGCATCTTCTAATAATGTTTGAGTACTATCGTTCATAACCAAATGGAAAGGACTGATGTAACGGCAAAATATTAACCCAAATATCGCCGTATATGATCATATCATATTACTTGCCTTTCACAATTATCAAGATAAATTTGTATTTACACCCTATCATGTTTTAGCCTAGGCTTTTAGTTATTTTAGCTATTCACTAAGTGCATGAAAGCAAGCACGTGATAGGTCACTGTATAATACGACAGAAAGCAATGTGGTGTTTTCTCAAAACCAACGCTTTGCGTTCTCAAAATTTAACGCGTTGTTTTATTTAAAGCAACGCGTTGTTTTCTAAAGCTACGCGTTGATAAAATGTAACTTATTGGTTGAATAAGCAATGCGTTGTTTTTATTTGTTTTTATTAAACAACGCGTTGTTTTTTAAAACAACGCGTTGTTGTGACAATACGTAAAATATACTCATGATGCATCAGTTGATGTATGAAATGTACACGGCCCTGCCCTTGACTTCCTAGCTAATTATGGGGCAATCTACACGGGAGCGCAAATCTAGAGGACTACGCATCTGCCTAAACCGCGTAGACCCTATTGTGGCAATACGTAATGACCCTTTTGTCTTGCCATAAACGTATGCCTAACGTACTTTATACTTTATCCCACTATTGCTTTGTTCAATGTATTTTTGTTCGTCATGTGTTCGTTAGAAGAACGCTCAATACGTTATCCATATGGTTTGTCCGTTATGCGTTTAATTCGTTATTGATACGATGGTGGTCCGTTAAGCACACGTTCAGTATGTGAAAATTGTGTACGTTATTTGTACGTTTTGGCAGTTTTGACTTTTCTTGTACACTTCCAATTGAAATGAAACAAATGATATTTGAAAGTTCAATTCATGGGCTATAAAACTGCAACCTGTATATATACGTTTTAACTATCCAATAAACCCATGAAAATTACTCGCAAAGATTGTAAGTTTCTTTTTCTGGGACACCCTGTAATACCTTACAATTATCACAAATATTATAAAGAGATATTCATTAGTATACACAGAGTCTCATATATAAATCTATATATGAATTTTAAAAAGGGCGATTCAAAAGAACATATATTCAAAACAGAATACAAATTTCAAGTGTGTATTAAAATAAACGCAAATATAAATAAATAAACAATGGTACTCAACATGCTCAACATGTCTCATAGCTTGATAAATGAAAACACTCTATAATTAGCAACCATTTGTATATGTGATCTCTAAATGTAAATAGTAAAAACGAGTGAAAATTCACTTAAAATAGTGAAAGCCATTAAAAATTTGAAAAATTTGAATTTGATGGGGGTTTTTTCACTCGAAAAGAGGCCTCACTAAAATGTCACTCCAACAGATTGAAAAAAAAAAGATTAGAAGGGCAAAACACCACTCTTAAGCATTGTCCTCCATAGTCTTTTAAGAGAGGACACTCACTCGTTTAGTATTTTAGATTATAAATATCGCAAAGGTAACCATAAGGTCAAAAAAAGAACTCTGTCTCAGGTTTCTAAGGCCCAAAACCCTAAGCGCTTTGCGGCTTTTTTTTTATTACGTTTTTAGGTCACTATTTTTTTTTCTCGAATTTTTTCCTTTTTTTTCTCTCGATGTAAGAAACAACAATAAAAAAAGCAAAAAATCTCCTGAAAACCTTTAAAAAAAAATATTTTTAACCATATGCGCCCGGGAAGCTGAGACAGAGTTCTTTATTTCTTTGGCCTAACCACAGCAGCCATTATGTTCCATGAGCGTGAAAAAGTTTAATTTTCCTCACAAAAACAACAAACACTCTACACGAGTTAATAGTTATTATTTAACGAAGTGAATGGATGACAAGCTTTTTATTTAAAGAGTGGTGTTCACTTCTCATCTTTTTTCACTCTTTTGGAGTGATAGGTTAGTGATGCCATCCTGTCTTTTCGAGTGAACAAAAATCAAATGTTTTGAATTGTTTCACTCTTTTACAGAGTTTTTAAAGAGTTGAAGTCATATTAAAGTTTTGTTAACAATTTATGTATTATCATATTACACAGTATTATAAATGAAATTATGTCATATTGCTCAGCAACCACTTATTCACAAAGAGAATGTCAGAGAAAAGTTGACATAACCAGAAACATGTAGTACACATGACATTTAGTATTTTACATAGCAACAAAACAAAAGGATCGGAAACGTCATTATTAGGGAGCATGGATCTCTGCCAAAACTTTCTGTGGTAATAAGAGGTTTCTGCTAACTAAACGGTAAAATTTGAATTTCTACCTATATGTGAACTTGAAAATATCACATTGGATTTTTATCAATGTCTTTTGAGGAAGTACACGTCTGTAAAATAGGTTTTCATTAGGCAAAAAAAACTTCTGGACGAGAATCGAACAATCAATTTTGGCCTTTGATATGTACGGTAGTGCCGTCTATATGCAGTTTATGAGTGTATTTTGGTCTTTGTGAATGAAATTCTTTGGAAAATTGCGAAATTTCTGTTCAGCAAATAGGGGAAGGTGGGGTGAGTTGGCCCTCGGGGTGAGTTGGCCCACCACGAGTTTCTGCTCACGTGACCTAGGGAGAATTATGTTACTGGTGATTTTTGGTCATATATAATGCATCAAATTTACTATAAAATTTACAAAACCCAGGTCATCTCTTTGTGTGAGTTATCAGTAAAACGAGTTTTTGAGTTACCTAAGTACACTTTTTTAGCAAACGTAATTTTGTACTAGTGTCAAGATATTACTTCGCTGGTCCAAGTTATTATTATTGATTACGAGCTATGGTATATGTCCAACATGTCATGGGATAAAATCCACTTTATCCTTCGTTTTGTTGGTATACCACGAGGTTAAGTCAAAACTGGGACTACGGGGCGAGTTGGCCCCCTACAACATGGGGCAAGTTGGTATGATAACCTACTAAGACTCTAGCACAATAATATTTGTGACGTTTTAACACGATTTTAATTCTAAACAAGTAAATAGATGCGTATAACAAGACACAAGAAGTCTTAAATGACACTGGTAGGCCTATATTGCATATATAGCATGCAGATAACACAGTAGATGAAAACGTATCTTTTTAAAAGTTCGATATTGTATTAATTTATTATGGCATTTTATCTCAAAAGGACATTTTTGTATGCAGAACATTCCCGTGCTTCACTTAAAAAAACATAATGTATGAAATGTGTCACGGTAAAATGAGTACGACTCTTTTTTTGTAAATGGGGCCAACTCACCGCACTGGGTGGGCCATCTCACCCCTATGCAAATGCGGGGTAGTTGGCCCTTTTGACACTTTTTTTATTTGTTAAATATTTAAATACAATAAGCCGCAGAGTCTTAGTACGAGGTGTCCCAAAAAATGGTTACATGTAGAAAAATGACCGTGTGCTTAAACTATAGTAGTTGGAGAAACGAAACTTTGCACAAATTAGATTACAAACCTCTTCTAGATACTCACAGAACTTTTATATCACAGCATTATTAGTTTTTGAGTTATCAACAAAGGTAGATACCTATGTCAGAAACGCATTTGTTCAAAATTCAAGAAAATAATAAGCATACACGTTTTGTGATATTTTGATATGCATTTTTTCTAAATGATCATTTAATATCAGACTTTACATGAAACCAAATTTGTTACAATTATTAATGAATAATAATGTAACTTTCTTTCAGTATATCCAGTATGCAAAATCGGGATACCTGCATTCCATGCATTCCAGAATGAGTTGTTTATATTGAAACTGTCAATCAAGTTGTGGTGCGGACGTTGATGAATAGGCATAAAGCACAATCACATTTTCATGGGTAACATTAATTCTTTAACTGTTTAAACTGCAAACTTT
>JXSR01S018885.1:1987-14471 GCA_000969725.1 Ophiothrix spiculata | reverse complement strand
GACCCAGTACACTTGGGAAAGATCAGTTACCAGGTTTGTAATATGTCAAGATGATGGCTTCAAAAGCAACCGCTTCATATTGAATGTACTATAGATAGCTGTTATTCTAGGGGTAGAGCAGATGCCAAGTAAGAAATGTGCCATGTCATTTTTTTTCTCTTTTCTCTTTAATGTAGTATCAGTCCTGAATTGTCCAAGATTTTGAACTGTAGCTTTTATTTTGTGTTATACATAATAGGCCGAATTCATAAAAGTAGCAATTGCTGGCAAGAAAAAGACATTAAGAAAAAGCAATAGCTAGACTAGAAAAAGATTTAGCCTTAGCAATTGCTTAAAAACATATTCACGAACTTCAGCTAAGACTAATACCTTTTTCTTGTCTGAGATCGACCCAGACAAGAAAAAGCTACCAAACAAACAATAGGCAGGCTAGCTTTTGCTTACATGAAGTTAGAAATTGCTTTGTTTACCGCGTGATAGTTTTCAGACGCAAATGTTACAGCAAGTCACTCCTCATTTTTGGTATCAATTTGACGTAGTTTTCAACAAATAGCATGATTTATGTAATCTATAGTAACGCAACACGTGTATACTTCAGTGTTTTTTCTTACGCAGCACAAATATAGCAGAAACCATGAATGTATACCACCAGTGCTAAGCTCCACGTATAGGATCTTAGGAAAATGCAAGTAATTGCTACATGTTGTAAGCAAAAGGTCAGCTTTTTGAATACAAATGTAAGCAATTACTAACCAGACGAGCAATTGCTTGGAACGGATTAGAAATAGCTTTTGCGGCCTTGAGAGAGCTTTTTCTTGCAAGTCAATGCTAGCTTTTAAGAATAGAAATTCAAGAAAAGGCTATAGAAATAGCAATTG
The DNA here is from genome assembly GCA_000969725.1 of Ophiothrix spiculata. Lineage (NCBI taxonomy): Eukaryota > Metazoa > Echinodermata > Ophiuroidea > Amphilepidida > Ophiotrichidae > Ophiothrix > Ophiothrix spiculata. The sequence continues at coordinate 13,593 of JXSR01S018885.1, read as the reverse complement.
CTACTTTTATGAATTCGGCCTATTGGCTTGATTTGAGCCGGTCAATAGTATGTTACTATATTGCCATTTCAAAACAAAATTGGTATATAAAACAAATATTGACTGTTCTTTCATTCTGGCAATAATATACAAATATATAATGACTTGAAGATCTCTGGTTAAATTTATGGACCTGAAGTGACTGAAATTGCTATTTTACTTAGGGGCGCAGCCCGAAAGTAAAATAGCAAAATTTTAGTTACTGAAGAATCATAGTTTTAATCTAGAGATCTGAAAAAGTCAGTATATATTTGTTTAAATTCCGCATTAATAAATTTTTATTTTTATGTGCCTGAAAGCCCAATTTCATAAAAAAATCTTTGTAAAATTTCACAATGCTCACAAGGAATGCGTGCGTAGGTAAGTGCGTGCATGTAAGTTTGATGCACATGTAATTTTGTGCTTGAGAGTTGCTTTGCGTATAAGATAAATGGTGTCAGCGCTAAATAGAATTTCCCAAAATGCGCTATATGGTACTTTTAGAAATACTATTTAGGGCTTTCCTCAATCTGGTTATAGCCATTTGAAATTATGTGATTATGTTTTACGAAATCAACTCTGTCAAATTTATTAATGCGGTATAAAATAAAAAAAATTACCGTATATATTCGTCCAATTCAACTACTGATTTTCTGAATATTGCCTTTGACCATGAATGCATATAGTCGCGTGTTACACTGGCGCACGGAGCGAAATATGTTGAGCGGGCCTTGTGAAAAATATACCCTGGGCTTAGTTAATCTTAGTAAGTCTATATTTGTACAGGGTGTCCAAAAATTAACTACCCATTTTTAAATGCTTATAACTTTAAAACCAGGATTCGCATGCCAACTATAGACATATATATTGATAGAGGAAACTTGTAGAATTCTTTTGGTACCAAACATTATGCAGTCAGTAAACTTCTAAGATAACAAGAAGGTCTGAAAGTTCAAAGTGGTTGAGCCAATACACCATACAGTGTTCATACTCTTCTGCCACTTCACTATGACGACATGACGCCTCTTACAGCTAAACGGTTTAGAATGGCTTTATTAATTAACTTTTTTATGAACAATCATATTGCCCAAGATAATGAAACCCAGGCCCTTTCACTCCCATGATTAAAGTCCGCTCGATTACTTTTTTAAGTTATGGACAGTACATCCCAACACCCTGGACTATTCCTGACCTTAAACAGAACATCACCAGTGAAAACAGGAAGATCAAGAAGAACGCATGCACAAACGTCCAGAGCTTTGTCGTTAGAGTAAAAGAATTTTTTGAAATCTGCAAGGAGGCCATCTAGAACATATTCTGAAATACTAGGCAGCTTAATCTGGATAAAAAGGAGGTAATTTGATATGTCCCTGTGAGTGTAACTTTGAATGTGTAATAAGGGGTAATGCTGTTGTGTACCATTTGAAGATGAGCATAATGCGAGAGTTACGCTTTGACAAATTAAAAACATTTTAATGAGCATTATGTAATTATTAAGACATAACCACAATCAAAAATCTTTGTATTAACATTGTAAAAGCTGTTTCGCTGAATTGGTCATTAAAATGATCATGAATGATTCTCATGTCTTCAAAGATTGATCCCTCCTCTACATGTGACTCGCACATTTGTTTTTCTTCTCAGTATGAAAGTAGGCTTTTTGCGTTTGACATAATTTACGTTGTAAATGATTTTCAAAAATGAAAATTATATCATGTTTGGTACCAAATTAATTCTACAAGTTTCCTCTATCAATACATATGTCTATATAGTTGCCATGCGAATCCTGGTTTTAAAGTTATAAGCATTTAAAAATGGGTAGTTAATTTTTGGACACCCTGTATATGATTTCATAGCTTGCAATTTGTCTTGTCTTTTTTGATTGTCATTTAAAATGTGCAAGAAAATTACAGTTTGAACCACTTGGAGTAATTGAAAATCTAAGATCACTCTGAACATACAGTATTTAAAAACCCTGAGTAACTTTTCTAACCAAAGCCCCTGATAATTATATTTATGTCACTCATAAACATGTTAACCTATTGAGCATCAATATTTCTGTTTATTTTTAGTTATGCTAAAAATTTAATTACAATAAATTAACGATATGGAAAATTATCTTATATATCACACTAAAGCAGCCAATCGTCTTTATTTATATATGATTAAGTTGCATTAATGCATAACAAGGTTTTCTGTCCTATTTGCTTTTCTTACAGGTCCAACCTCTGTTTTTGACATGATTTCAAAAGATGACAAAACTAAGTTAAAAGACGCACAAAACCAGTCTAAACAGTCATCAAAAATAACATCATCACCGCCAGCAGCAACCAAGATGTCCCAACTCCCCGCTGGAGGACCCACAGCCAGCGATGCCAAATTCCAGTGGGCATCGGGAGCTGGTTTCCAACCATTTGCCCAAAATCCAGAAAAACAGAGGAGATATGAGGCATATTTGGCAAGAACAAAAGGGTCAAAAGCTGGTATGTTACAGGGTGTTTCAAGTATTTGCATTTGTTTTACGATTGTAGATGTATTAAAAAATTTTATCAAAAACAAGAGGTTTTAATTTGTGGTATGTGCACAGCCAAGATGGTATTTTTTCACACAAGCCAGTCTGGCAGGTAAATTTCCTAAGTTGACTGTCCGACAAGAAATGTTTTGCTCAAATTTGGTGTGTTTTTTTCACAAAAGACTCAGAAAATGTTTGTGTTTTTTGCAAAATCAAAATTATGGATAGGTTCCCTTTTCTTGAAAATGTGTATCTTTATGGGTAGCATATCAAATTCCCTAGTGGCATTGCTTACTCAAACTAAATTAGATGGGATCATTACAATGACTCAACTTATATATTCAAAAAACATTTCCCGCCATGTTGGGCAGGTAACTTTCAATTCTTACTTGACCAACATTAACGTACTCTGCCATGACCTGTCGGGTGCTAAATGTCCAGCCCATGTTGTCCTAAATAATTGCATGTTGCCTTCCAAGAGAAACTACCTGAAGTGTGCACATTCCAGTATGAATGAACGGTTAATGATGCTGGTATATAGTCACAAATGATTGTGCTTTTTAGAGTTTTTTTTTGTAACAATGTCCAAAGGATCAAAAGGCTGGTATAGTGTGCTCCAAATGTTTTTTGTGTCATTGGGAGATTGTTACTTTATAAGGAGTTACTTAGCAATATCAAAAGGAGCAAAGGCAGGTATGTCCTCAAAATCGGTAGAATGACCAGGAATATTAGCATAGACCTTGACTGGGCCAAGTGGAAGAACTGGGTGATACTTAAATTTCCCCCTGAACATGGACCCAGTATAAAGAAGAAATAAACAAACAAACAAACAAAGCAGTATCGAATTTAGTTTGAAATGATCTTATAATGTGAGACAGGATTATTATGTAATTAATTCTTACAGATTTTGATATTTTGTTTGTATGGGGTGTGTGCGTGTGTTATTGTTATTGGGCACTTATGCTGCTTTCATACTCATGTCGTTATGTAGCTTTGTCACTGCTTAACGTATATGTTTTGGAAAAGTTGTCGCTTCCATGCAGTGGCAAAGCTACATATCATGAGATAATCAATATCGACAACATTATGTCAAACAGCAAGATTTTTTGATTTGAAATGAATTCAACTTTCAAAGCTACATGAAGCGACAAAGCGACAAAACTGCAAAGCTACAAAAGTGTGCAATGAAGCAGACAACAGAAACTCCACATCAGCAATGCTACAATAAGTATGAAAGCAGCATTACTCAAGTTGTACTATTTCAACTTGTGCTGGGCTTTTGTGGTAACTTTCCACAGTGGACTTTCTGTAATACACTTGTGAATTTCATTTGTTAAACTTAATTATTCTGGCAAAGTACATTGATGTAAGTAATCAAATAATCCTCTTTTCATTTAAAGGAGTTTCTCAGTATCAGAGAATCACTTCTTTTCGTTTCAAAGGATTTTTCCTAAATTGAACATATACTCCTTTTCAGGGTCAAGTTTAGACATACCACTTGGTAGCATGACCGAATGGGAAAGACAAAGGGAGAATGAAGAATTCTCTCGAGCAGCTAATTTATACCGCCCACTATCGGGACTCATGGCAACACGATTTGTTACGGCAAAGCATAAGGATGAAGACAAAGTAGAAGTTGCGGCAGAGGAAGGGGTAAATAGATGGCTTGTACAGGGTGTCCCAGAAAAAAACCTTACAATCTATGTTTGTAATTTTCTTAGGTTTAAAGGATTGTCAGAAAGTATGTAAAGGTTGCATTTTATAGTTCATGAATCGAACTTTAAGATACCGTTGGTTTCATTTCAGTCGGTGATGTACAACAAAAAGTATGTTTTAGCAACTATTTGGGTGGATTTTTGTGTAGTCCAATTTCATGATTATTTCACATAAAGCAGGGGTGTTTGTGAACGGAATAAACGTTAGTCACCTTGGAAAATTTATCATATCTGTATTATTTTTTCATCAGATTTGTAATTTTTTACAGCAGAGATAAAAAAATATGATGCACATAGTAAATTAGTAAACATTGTTATGGTTGAGTGAGCAGATCAAAGAAATTACTCAATAGAACTTCATTCAAGAGGAACTTACAAAATTGTAAAATTGGACCAGAAAATTTTACAGCTAAATATTTGACAAAGCATAACTTCTGTTCTAGGTTATTGATATGAAACAAAACTTTTTTTTTTCTGTCTATCCAGTAAAGCCAAGCACTTTACATGCAAAGATTGTAATGTTTTTCTGGGACACACTGTAATTACTAAAGTGAATCTTTTAAACATCTTCATGGGTATAATCCAGGACAAGTTTTGGGACAGGCTAGTTAACTAAGATTTGATCATTGATTTTTGAATATTTTTTTCAACATTTCTGTGATTATTAAAGGTCATATATCTCAGGAAACATAAATTAATTCATGTTAGATAAGTGATTCATATTCACAAATGGTATTTTTGAATGATAGTTTACATTAGTAATTAGTTTTGGGCATGAGTGTATTTCTGTATGTTCTGTATGATATGAAATCCTCTATTTGATACAAACAAGTTATATCATACAACTTTTATCACTCAGTAAATAAATATAAAAATACAACAATTTCATTGATTAAGAGATAAAAAAGATATTTCTGTATTGCATTAAATTTCAAAGTGATACTAAATTCTATATGTGATACGAAAAAGTCGTATCATACAGCTCTTTTACCAATCCAACTTGTATTGCTTTTATTAAATAAGTTTTGGCAAAAAGGTATTTTTTAATGATAGTTTACATGCGTAATTAGTTTTGGCAAAGGTATTTTTTAATGATAGTTTACATGCGTAATTAGTTTTGGGCATGAGTGTATTTTTGTATGTTCTGTATGATATGAAATCCTCTATTTGATACAAACAAGTTATATCATACAACTCTTATCAGTCCAACTTTTATCACTCAGTAAATAAATATAAAAATACAGCAACTTCATTGGTTAAGAGATAAAAAATATATTTCTGTATTGCATTAAATACGAAATCCTCTATGTGATACAAAAAAGTCGTATCATACAGCTCTTTTACCAATCCAATTGCATTAAATACGAAATCCTCTATGTGATACAAAAAAGTCGTATCATACAGCTCTTTTACCAATCCAATTGCATTAAATACGAAATCCTCTATGTGATACAAAAAGGTCGTATCATACAGCTCTTTTACCAATCCAATTGCATTAAATACGAAATCCTCTATGTGATACAAAAAGGTCGTATCATTCAGCTCTTTTACCAATCCAATTGCATTAAATACGAAATCCTCTATGTGATACAAAAAAGTCGTATCATACAGCTCTTTTACCAATCCAATTGCATTAAATACAAAATCCTCTATGTGATACAAAAAGGTCGTATCATACAGCTCTTTTACCAATCCAATTGCATTAAATACGAAATCCTCTATGTGATACAAAAAAGTCGTATCATACAGCTCTTTTACCAATCCAACTTGTATTGCTTTTGGAACATATAATTGTATTTCAAAGCATGCGCTGTAAATACGCGAGCGTGACTAACTGCAATGCCGATTAACACGATGCCGATAGAAACGGCGTGCATAGCTGTCAATCAAGCCACAGAAAACTACAAATCTAAAATTGATTGCAATGTTATAAAAATATAAAATAACAATTTTCCGATCATTTTTCCTCACATTTTCAAGGGTTTTGCTATCAACGTTTGTGTTTACCGAGTGATAAATTTGTTATGCCCTGTTCGTTCTTATGCAATACGAAAAATATTTATGATTTGTGTTCGTATCACATATAGCTTTCAGCTTCATGTGATACAAACTCAAACCGTTAATATACTCTTTGATTGCACGAACAACAGGGAATGACTAATTGTATTGCTTTTGGAACATGGTAGTTGTAAACATAAACATGCACAGTTGTGAATGTGAGAGTATCTGCAACACTTTCTGATTCCATTAGAATCAATGTGCATAGTAGTCAATCATGCCTTGAAAATACACAACGAACATTGACTACAATATTTTGAAAAATTATAAAAAGAACTATTTTCCAAGCATTTTCTGTGGAGTTTTCTAAGCTTTGCTATAAAAATTCATGTTTACTGTGTGATTAATTTATTACCTTCCATTTTCTCATGCAATTTGAAAAATATAAATGGTTTGAATTTGTATCACAGTCAGTTTTCAGCCTGATGTTATACGAACCCAAACCATTATTATTTTCTCCTATTGCACGAACAAACAGGGGAATAACTAATAATAACATTGGTATGCGGAGTGTGTGCAACACCTTCTAGTAGACTCTTTAAAATGGAGATTGCAGGGAAAATTGGCATACCTAGCTCAGTGCAAGATTCAAAAGACACTACTGACATTACAGACCCAGTTTTTGCATCTGCAATAAAATGCATGCATTCAAATATATGTGAGCCGCAGCGGCAAAGGGATGCATTTGTCATTTCCTACATGTAGCTAGCATACATATATACTAGACTCCACGTCAAAAGTTCTTGCCCATGATTTCTACATGCCTGCAGATTAATAGATTAATGTCTTTCTGATAATTTTTGGCACACAAAACTAAGTCTTATCGATTTGTAGTCAGAATGTATCAAGTTCTTTAACATGCAACACCGATTCGAAGAGAATGGTCAATTTAAAAAAATTACCTCTGAATTCAATTGTTGTGAATTGATCAATTACACGCAGAGAACCATTATCAGTATCAAATGAGTTCAAGGCCACGGGTTACTGACATGTCATACGATATTCAATGGCTCAATAATGCTATTGTGTGCCATCACGTTGAATTGAATAGCCCGCGCTGTGGAGCAAATCCTAGCGTTATTGATCCCAGCTGCTCACTGTGTATTCGTTGTGTTTATGGTTGTACCTTCCAGTGTGTCGTTTAGGAATTAGCCAGAATTGAATTCAGAGGTAAATCATCTGTACTTTGCAAATCAGTGTTGTTTGATGGTGAATTTGATACATTCCGACTTCAAATCGATGAGACTTTGTTGGTGTGCCATAAATTTTCAAAAAACATTAATTTAATTCATTTGCAGACGTGTAGAAATCATAGGTAGGAACTTATGACGTGTAGTTTAGTTGTATACATCAGATGTGCTACAATGAGCAACATGTACAAGGAGACAAGTGCATTCTTTTGCCGCCGCGGTCCACATATATGAATCAAGTCAAGTTTTACACAAATTGCCTAGCTGTGCGCTTGATTCTGAATAAATCTAGGGATGCACTACCTGAGTTTAATGTGTGAAAGCAAGATAATGGAACCCTTTCAATATTCATTAGTCACAACCCATAGTTTGTGAACTGTCCATTATTTGTAGTCAAGTTAGCTCACCGTAGTAGTTAAGTTAGCTCAAGCAGTTACGCGTCCGCTTGCGGTGCAGGAGGTCCCGAGTTCGAACCCCGATGGTGCCAATTGTTGAGTGTGCTTGAAATTCCCTTGAGCAAAGAACTAACTGTTTATTGTCTTGTGCAAACCCGTACGAAACTCAGAGAGCTGATCCAGGCACCGATGGTGCATATTTTGGCAGATCAAGCTTTAAGGTTCAGCACCCGTAGAGGTTGCCGCAGAACCTGAAATGAAGTTTTGTGTGGAATGGAGCTTACTTGGGCCATAGTGGTCAGCAAACACCTGTAAAGTGTGCAGAGGCTGCATGGAATTACAGGTCATGTTTTAGCTTATTGCATTATATCTTTGTAAACAAGCTCCAAGGGTACCCCATCGCCCGGAGGGGAGGCTGCCGGTATCTCGCCTGCTGTTAACTTAGTCAAATTGTATTCTATTTTCATTGTAGGTAATTTTTCATATGTATTCTATGTCGGTTTCATTGTATGCCAATTTGTTATCTTAATTAGATGTTGCTTCTAGCAATTTTATTGAGTATAAATTTAGATTTAGATCTGGAAGGCATAGGGCGCTCTAAATCCCCAGTATTTATTTCTTATATATTTGAATTCTATTGTTGTTTCTATTCAGGGAGATAAGAGTGATCAAACCAAGGCAGCCGAGATGAAGATGTTTGGCAAGCTTACAAGGGATACCTTTGAATGGTACCCGGATAAACTGCTTTGCAAGAGATTCAACATTCCGGACCCGTACCCGGGGTAAGTATTACAGTCTTGTCTAAGGGCAAGTAAAATGAATTTTCTGTTTCTTATTCAGATTATATTTATCATGTTCATTGTGAAACATTGTATGGTATGTAAGAAAAGGAGGTATTCTTGTTTTTGTTTTGTTTTCTTGTTATGAGTTTGACCCTTTCAGAAATCACAAAACTTTCGTGAAATACTTCATTATACACTTGACAAGCTGTAGAAAAGATTTTGCCATCTGGATATTATATCAAATATCCAAATATAGCAGAATCAAAAGAAAGTTGAAGTATCTTGAAAAATGAAGCATGGGGAAATAGGAAGTAGGTATAAGTATTTTTTATTTAACCTATAAAAGAAAAGTGAGATTTAATTTATCAATTTAAATGCTTTGAAATGATAAATTGACACTATAAAATAAACTGCTGTTTGAGAGATTCAACATAGGAGTTTTTTAGGTAAGTATTGTGGTAAGTATTATACTTTGATCAACACTTGCTAGGCAGCCTACATTTTAACTTGATATAGAAAAGAACCAAGTTCTGTGAAAATGCAACAGATGCAGCTTGTTTCATATATGTTGCTTGCTCAATAGTAGAAATAGTGCAGGTGTGTGGGGCTACTTTTGCTTGTTGATAAAAATATCGTAAAAGTCCCGCCTATTTAGTGTTGATCAAAGTTACACTATATGTTCTAAAATACCAACATTTAGCACCCCAGCTAGGGAATGTGCAAAAAGTCAAGTAGTGATATTTAGCTGTTACCAGGTGATTGGTAAACAATATTATTCTGAGGTTATTAATAGAGCTGTTATATATACTTTGCTGATGTCGATATGTTGTAATGTAAAAATTCTGATACAATATATATTAGGCCTAGTATAAATGTCAGCATTTTTCCCACTTTTAATGTGAAAGGATACAGTTGCAATATTTTACATCACCACGGACGGATTATATCATGCCCGTATTTTGCCGACATCTCTCACTTGTTTTACCCATAGATATCCACAATCTCATTACTCTTCAAGAAACATGATACAATATCAATGTTAATGTTTTCCGCAATTTATATTGTTATCATTACTGTTCAAGAAACATGATTTACATGGGCTCAAATTGTGTAACCTTTGTGTTTAAAGCTTACCATGGTCGTGGGCATATTATATGCTTTGACCATTTATCAGTGAAACAATACACCAATCCAGGCCCATATTTGGGGAGGGGCATTCACCTTCTCAAAACCACTGAAATTAGTTTAAAGTCGACCAAAATGGAAATTTTACCTCATAAAGGTCTTCTTTTTGAAAATATGGCACCCACATTGAAAAAATATTGGCTACAGGCCTGCACCAGTATGTTTACAATGCATGAAACAATATACCAGCCTATATAAATGTTAACCATGCTGCCCTCATGTGATAACAAGGGATGTATTTGTTTGAATTGAAAAGTTTCTTGGAGATTAATTGTTCACTTCATACATTTAAGATATGTAATAGTGTAACTTTTGAATTTATAGACATTGAATATGATACCCAAAGTTACATAAATTTGCATATAATAATTGGCATTTTGTAAGATTGTACACCACAGCCTTCTAATATTATATAGTACCTAGAAAAGGTGTCACTTTTAGAAGATCCAGAGTCCATATTACTAGCATAAAAGGTTTTTATACTCAACTCTCAAACTAATTGCATAAACCATATAAAAGTATACATTTATTGAAGTGGATTTTTAACATGAACATATTGGTGATATCAGTTTTTTAACCAAAAATGTTGATTCTGGTAAGTTTCTGGAAAGCGTAACTAAAATTTGCATTCGTGAAATTCCGAACTTTTTTGCTTTTTGGAATTCACAAACAAAATGTCTTGGAAGCGTTTTCTCAAATTTTTAACTTTTATTTTTTGCCAATAGGCCAAGAATTGCCATTTTGGTGGTAGCAGTGGGATTTTTTTACATTTGTTGACCTTTATTTGGCATTTGGTTAAAAACTAAGATAAAAGTCAAAAATTTGAGAAAACCCTTCCTTGACATTGTTGGTCAAAATTGATAACATTGTCATGTTCAGAATAAAAATCCACAAGTTTCTAAAAATGTTTACTTTTGTATAGTTTATTCAATTACTTGAGAGTTAGAGTGCAAAAATGGTTTATGCCATTTGAAGGTCTACCCCAGCCTTAGTGTTAAAAAACTGGACAATTTAAAAATGTGTAAAAACTGTTAGCTTGAAAAAATATATTGTAAATTCAGATCTTCATAGACAGCTAATTACAATTGTACTTGAAATCATGAATATCTCAAAACGCAACCAATGTGCGTTGAAACATGTGAATCACCATGGGCAGTATGGAAACTTGATGTCTCCACATGGACATTGTGTCGAACTGCCAATCAGAAATTGTCGAACTGCTTATCAATCCATTTTTGTTGTTGTTGCATAGTTGTGCACACTCTTGGCATAAAGTTCTCTGAAAAGTTAAATGAAACACAAACAACCGTCGTCGTCGTCCTATGAGTCATGACTGACCCGTTGTGACCCTTTGATGATGTCGTTCCAACTGTGCCGATCTTGAGCATAACGGTAGGCTGCATTGACAGATAGGCCAGTATATTCTCTAATGCCATCTATCCAGCGGGTTTTCTGCCTGCCTCTTCTGCGATGTCCTTCCATCATTCCTTGAACAATTATTTTCACTAGATATTCGCCTTTCCTTCTTGTGATATGCCCAAAATATTGAAGTTTGTTGCAGATTATTTTCTGACATAATGGGGTGTACTCTCCTACTTGGCATCTGACAAATTCATTTGTTTTATGCTCTCTCCAGGAAATTCTCAACATCTTTCTCCAACACCACATTTCGAAGGCTTGGATTTTACCTTCGTCTGCTTTTCCAACTGCCCATGTCTCAGACCCATATGTGACAATCGGGAATACCAGGG
>JXSR01S018884.1:26119-36640 GCA_000969725.1 Ophiothrix spiculata | reverse complement strand
AGGCCAAACAAGCTGATAAGTTATCCATTCCCATGGAAGGTACACAAAGTTGAGTGATACTGATGTACTGTTAGACCAGTCATGTGTAAGAAAACGTGAAGAACAAACATTGCCATATACAGTGGAACCTCTTTAACATGAAATCTGTTAACCCAAAAGCCCTGATAACACAAAACTGATTTCAAGTCCCAGGCCTGGAATTTGTATTAAAAATGTAATGCATAACACAAAGTTCTGAAAACACAAAGTAAAATGTGTGGCCCCATAGATTTTGTGTTAAAGAGGTTCCACTGTAATACTATTCGTGTGAAATATATTACTTTCTTGGGTATAAATCATGTTTGCCCCTAACGCAATGGTAGCTGTTATAAAAAAAAAGATCTGGTCGATACTTTTGAAAAATACCACCAGCAGAAAGTCAACCAGCGACGAGAAGTCTGGTAGGAAAAAATGAAAACATTACTGTAATTCAAATCAAAATCACCTCACGAGCAGTATCCCTTGCTTTCTAATCTTCAGAGCATAACGTCACATTTATTCACCAACAGTAGTTTGTTAAGAAAATGCATCCAACATTGACGAAGAAACGATGTATCCATTAAGGACTATTTGAATAAGAGGCAATCATACCATTGAGCAGTGTCTCTATCTCTACTTTGCACACATCATGCACATAAATGAAAAACAAACAAAACTCACATTGTTTGAAATCACAATTCTCTAATGGAGAAGAGATTTTTAAAAAGTAATTGGAATCTTTTAATGTAAGCAACGCCTGTATTGGTTTAAGATGCATAACTATTTATGTTAGGTTTGAACAAATGCATTATATAGCTAATTGCAGCGACTTGAACTGGTTGATTTTGAGAGCCGAGTTTTTTTATAGCCACAATCAATGAAACGCACCCTTCTTTGAAATTCACACACACTCACACAACATCGGAAGAGGAAGACTTAGACTTAATCATGTACAAAGGAGATACATTTAAAACATCTAGCATACTATATGTTAAATGTAAATGGACAATTTCATATTTTGAGTTATGATGCAAAAACAATTTTTTTGATTAAATTGAGTGAAGATGATACCAAAAACTTTAAAAATTCTGATTCTAAGGATATGAATTGAATGTTTCCTACCATGTTAGATCAACTCTTCTTGAACAATGATTATCTATTTTGCAAAAATATTGAAGATTGATTAAACATTTGTGTCCAATACTTCCTTTTGTGGTGGTTTTGTGGACACACACACACACACACACACACACACACCCCCAAACATCTCATGGCCGGGGATCGTGGGGCCTGCTTAAAAGCCCCGGTGTGGTCCAGAGGGCAGCGCCCCTGGAAGCTCATTGGTTTCTGCACTGTAAAAGCCTATAGGAGGTCCTTCTGGGAGAGATATTTTACATGAAAGAGCCTTCTAATAAAGACACAAAATGCATTAAAGTATTAGACAAATGTATTGAATAGACTCCAGGGCAATTGAAAACTCTTAGCGGGCGTTTCTGTGCTGTTAAACACCAAAGGAGGTCTTTAACTGGGAGAGATTTTTTACATGAAAATGCCTTCTAATAAGGACACAATGCATAAAATTCAAAAACAGTTAAATTTATTATCTTTACCTATACTGCTGTGAACTTGTTGATGGGCGTCATATAGCAAAGCTTACGACAGTGATAAAATAAAATGTCAAGAAAAAAAATTGAACAGAGCTCCGCCGTGTGTGGGCGCTTTTCAGAAAAGCGGCCACGGAAACTAAGTCAATAAGGTATACATACAGAAAATTCCCATTTCTTTCTGGTGTGGAAAGAATAGTATAATATACTGTATGTCCCTTTCAATTTATTTTATATAGGCAAAAAACATAGTATGTAAATACAAACATGGATATGGTCCTGGGTCCTTGACTATTGAAAGGTAGGATCCCCTTACCCCTTCTCTGACATCATAGGCTATCGACCTATACCTTAACCAACAAAAGTTGCATCAAACTGATGAGAGAGAATGAGTACTGAAGCACATGAAAATAAAACTTTCCATCAAAATTAAGCGTACTGTGTAAATATACATAACCATGCTAACAACACTGTATGCACGACACGCTTTAGAAAGGGTGGGTCTAGAAAAATTCATCAAAAATTGTCAAAAGGGTGGGGTTCAGAAAATTTCTAGTAAAAAGGGTGCCTTGATAAAAAGGGTGGGTCTAAGAAATAAAAAGGGTGGGCTTCTTACACTTTGACTATAAATTGAAATTATGTTGAAAAACCCCAAGATTCAGAATGAGCATACCATCATTGTGATAAGATTTTTTTGTCACCATTTATGTTTTCTACAATTTGCCAAGCTAGGCTTAATCAGTAAACCAAAGTGAGATGAATTCAGTACCCCCATCAGTCTGAAAAACTGATCCAAGTTTCTAAAAAGGGTGGGCTCAGAGAACTTTCAGTATAAAAGGTGTCTGGATAAAAAGGGTGGGGTTAAAATAAAAAGGGTGGGGTCCTGGCCATCTTAGTTGTGTAAACACAAAAGGATTGTTACAGATTCCAAATTCGCAAATGAGGAGAATCTATACTTATTGACTCCAGAGAATAGAATAATGGGTTAATAAAAATATTTTACAAAATGCATTGTTGTGCATGGAGAGAACATTTGAACTCAAGCACTGTATGGTGTCTTCATTTCATAACCTTTGAACAGGCTTAACATTTCTTTTGTTCTTGTAAAAGTTACCTTAGATGGGAACTTATTTTTCCTTCGTATCCAAAAATCATATGATTTTGCATGATTGTGTTAAAAAAAGTGACCATTACAAAAAGACAACCCAGTATATGTTCACTGTTATTCCCCGTGTGAATTGAAGATGGGCATGGGGATTATGACCACTGTGTTCACACAGGCTGAAAGTATTGAAGGAATTTATAAGAAATAATCATAAAACTGTTTATTCTGGATGACAGCTTGTCCTATTCACAGCAAAACTACCTGAGCCGGGTCAGAACCAATAATGTTAACCCCTGGTCTAGACATTTTCACAACCCTTGGTTATTCCTTATACGTTAATAGCATTAAATGAATCTTGGTCATTTAGATTTGAATAGAGTATAGTCTATATTAGTATTATTTAGCTGAATCTACTTCAAATGCAATCAAAAGCAAATGCACTGGATTAAACTGTGACTTTCGAATCAATCAGCTACATTTGACACCCCCCCCCCCCCCCCCGCCCCGCCCCTCTGTATGAAACATATTTCCAATACCTTTTATACAAGAGGACTGTGGATCTTCAATGTATTATCCCAATTGAACTATTCAATTAATACCAAGCCTTCACAATGCATTACATTATTTATTATTATTATTACCAAATTCTTATATGGCGCCCTAGCTACAAAGAACAGAGCGCCTTACAATAAGAAAGAAACACAGAATATGGATAAAAAACAAATTCCAGCAGAAATTCTGTTTTTCTTACCATCTTACTTACACTCACACAGGCCCTCCTACTGTGAGCCTTTCTGCATTTGAATAACAATTAAGCCATGAAAACTATAAAATAGAAACACTCCATTTGTACTTACGAGTCAGTTCTTGAATCCCGTGTTTTTCTGTAAAGAAAGATAGATATTTATTATGAGCTTGACATACAGAATTGGGAGTGACCTCTATATGTACTACCGGTCATAAAATTATTTGGTGATTTTAGTACTCTGACAGCTTTAAAGAGATTCCTTAGCAATGCTGCATTTGGTTGGCGGTTTGTACATTCTTTGTAAATGCAGATCTGTGGAAAACCTAATTCCAGATGTTAAACCCTTTTCCTCATGGAAATATTAATTAAATGTCTTTTTTTGAATAAGTTTTAAAGTGCAGTGAAGTATATATATTTTAATATGAATTTTTTTATACTGGGCAACCACACAACATAAATGACAAACATAAATTGTCATTTATGTATGTTAAAATAATTAAATGTCAGAAGAAAAAAAAAATAAAAATCTATGGCATTTGGTCCCAATTCTTGTGTATTTCAACTTAATTGGCACACTCATAGCACTGTCCTGTGCTGTGTCGTATGTGTCATTTTGCTGCACACATTTACAACTAACTTGGCATTGAGTGACAGCTAGCTACACACCCAGGAATAACAGTATGTGTTATCTTGATGATTTTAACTATATCAATCATTCAACAAGTAGCTAGAGCACCCTGGTAGGCCTACTCATTTAGGCCTACCTATTTGTATATGGTAAATTTACATGTGTTTTCTCACTAAGTAATAATATCGCATTGCACAATGTATTTAATACTGTACACAATATACAAGGCCTTTACACATATAGTGACAAAAGTAAGAAATTTACACCCAAAAAATTGAAATGTAATGAATGGAATTTGGTATTTCTGATGTAAAAGAAAGAAAGAATTCTTTAGGCTGATAGCCAAGGATAACCCAAAAAAGCCTCTAATGAAGCTTATTTCCATTGGGGTCCTAGATCTTTCTTAAATAATCAGTTTTAGTGCAGGAGGAAAACCGGAGGACCCGGAAAAAACCTGCGGAAGCGTGCATGGACTGAAAACCAAATGCACATAAAGCGCCGGGCGCGGGACTCGAACCCGGGACCTCATTGGTGCAAAGCGAGGGAAATACCGCTACACTAACCCACTTCCCCTGTCTGTTTATATGAGTAAAAAAATAAACTTAATGGCCAGACAAGATAGCGTGCAAGTAAAGTGAGAATTCATTTGACCAAACAGGGACTGAAAATCACCATTATGAGCCAATTTAGCAACAGTCAAATGGGTTACTTTTTCCTCAACTTCCATAATAATCTTAGTTTGGACATGATTTATTAAAGTTGATTTTGCCATTATTACCTTTTTATCAACATGAACCTTTTGGAAACTTGTGCCATTGTACAAAGCTGAATGGTGCTCACCTGACTCACTGCACCACCCTGAATCACCCTGTCCACACTCATTCTGTGTTGATACACTATAATGACTCATACATAGGTCAAATCCAATGATATGATAGATTTACTCGACGACTTTCATTTGACAAACTAATCATAAAAGTCATCATTTCCTATTTTGAAATACAGGGCAAAATACATATTTCAAGTTGTATTCTGAAGACCTTGAGATTTTTGCAAATTCATGCCTTACTAAAACTCTTTGCAAAACGTCAGCTTGAATTTCAACTCCAGAACTTGAACATATTTAGAATGTTGATAGTTGAACTGGAAATGTGTATGTAAAGTCAATTTCAACGCAAGTTTTCTATGGATTTCGTCTCCTTGTTTCCTTTAGCAAGACACTTTACTCTACTTGCTCCGTGGTCGGACAGTCACGTAAAGCCGTGGTTCCCCTGTGCGAATGCTCCTTCATGGGGCACTGCATACAGTGTATACCTGGTGAGTCATATTCTGACAAGTCTTGCTTCAAAGAATCTGAACTCCACCTTTGGGTAATAATAACAATGCTCATAATAGATACTTCTAATGGGCAGTATCCCAAGGTATGATCATATGGGGCGCCGTAGTGTAGTGGTTAGCAATCCATCCTTGCACGCATTGGGCCCTGGTTCGATTCCCGGTGAGGGCACTTGCCGGAATGGAATCTCAGAATCTTTGCTAAGATGTTTGTCTGACTTGGTGGGAGCATTGGGTCAGATAAGGGTGGTTCTTCGCTAAGTGTCTATTTTGGTGTCCCGCTACTTTAACTCGCAATAAATTTAAAAAAAATACAATTCTGAAATATTTATTTCGTGGTTTTGTCTTGATAAATATGATCTTTATTATAAAAAATCATAAAAACCTTGATAAACAAAGTTAAAGGTTGTTATTTTTCCTCATGTTTGATGCAAACCCCCCGAAAACCCTATGTCCCGATGGTTACGCGTAAAATTACAATTGTCATTATTTATTTGGTAGTGAAATTTTTCTTTTTGGAAATACTATTGATCACTAAGTATTTACTAGTAGAACATATCCTATCTATCAAATAATGCCATATTGTATCAATTGAATCCTAAATTTTACCATTTTTGTTCAAAAAATCCTGTCCCTGTATTTGAGTCATTTCCGTAACGAACATTTTGAAGGGCAGTCTATAAAATTGAAAACACTGAATCCAAAAAATAACCTGGTCATTAAGTACCTGCATGAATTGGCTACTTGGCACACATCATTTATCTCCGGTATCTCCAATGAATATCCATCAAAATACAGACCTTTGCAAAAATGAGCGAAAATATTTTTATTCAGTGTCATTTCCGTAACGCTGTATAACACTATAAATATAGGAAATTAATGTCCGTTTTGATTGGCAGTGCAAACAGGGTTGTGACCTGTACCCTAATATATAAACAGTCACGCCAGGCATCGCCCTCGAGAGACGTTATACTGGTCTAAATGTTTAAATCATCATTTCCGTAACGGTCATTTCCGTAACTTTTTACCGTTACGGAAATGATTTTTTGACACTTTCATCTGTTCATATTGGCAATAAAATCTGAGTCATGATCAATCTGGTTTTCTCCATTTGAAAGAACCCCCCTCAATGGTTCTTCATTTGTGTTCAGATATTGAGGATACGTAGTAGAATTTACTCAGCTTGACATTTACTGTCTGATTGTCATTTCCATAACAAATAGTGTTACGGAAATGACTTTAAATGGTTTTCCCATTGCTACAACACTGAAAATTAAATGTCGCATAAAATTATTTTGAGGCTCTAAAGATTGGTCCGAGTGCTCATTCAAGTATTTGTGCACTATTGTGAACACATTCCAAGAAAAAAACCTGTGATTTGAAAAACTTTTTTTCTCATTTTTTTTAAAGCCAGAAATAGACACTTAGCGAAGAACCACCCACATTCAATCTTCTGCGCCCCTTACATAAAGTATTAATTTAGAGTTGGGTGAATATTTCATGAGAGATTGCCTTCCTTCAGAGGGGGCGTAAAGCCATCAGTTCCATGTACAGAAGAGTCATACCTGTACAGGTAATCACAGTCAGTATCGCGAAGAGTAGGGTATTCTATTGTTCCCAACTCCGCTTCAGTCAAAATTTGATTCAGGTCTAGTTTGTATGGTTGTTCGTCAAAGTTGGTGAAATGCATTTATTTGTAGGCCTTCTACCGACATAACGAAAGAAAGAAAGATCATTGCACTGTACATTCAAGCAAACAATCAGAAACAGCCTCCAAATAACATCAAGTTACACTGCACTTATTCATCAATAAAGGGACAACAAGCTGATACTACACAAGAAGGAACATTGTTCACGGCCGGCGGTGGAAAACCGACAGCCTACCCGTACAGTGAAAAAGTTGCAAAGCCAGATATTAAATGTTGATGATAATAATAGTATAAATTTGTTCTGAGATTTTTCTTAAAAGTACTGGTTGTTGTTGAAATGCTTATGATGTATGGTATATTATTCCTTAGTTTAGCCTCGCATACACTGAATGATCCGAGCCCTACAAAGTAAAAACGCAGTATGTGATTGCAGATACATTGCAAGTTACTTCCTTTTCCCTTGGAGAAATCCTACACAAACAAGCAGACGACCAAAGCGCTTTCATAACTAAAGGTAGTATCTGCTATATCAAACATGTGCTGATACAATTTTTTTGCATGGCAATGGATTTGAGTGAAATTGTATGCTTAAAGGAAGTATCTGCTATGCTTTATAGATGCACATACTGTGTTTTTACTTTGTAGGGTAGAAACCATGGAGTATGTCTTTGGTCCTATGGATGATAAGACGTGTTGTGTCTAACGCAGAGCGTAGGCCTTCACTTGGTGCAGGCAAGAGAAAGATTTTGAATGAGAACAAATCTGAATTTGGTAAAATTTAACTAAAAAGCAACTTAAATGGTTAAATCACACCCCAAATTATCTGAATTTGGATGATAAAAATATCTGAAATCAAATATTTATCTGAAATTTCTCATGCCTGTTGGTGGAATGTAGATCTTCAAAAATTTAGAAAGATACATTGGGGACAGATCATTCAGAGACTTGTACATGTGCAGGAGAATTTTGAAGATAATACATTTCTCACTGGGCAACCTGTAGAGACGATCTAAAAAATGGGATGATCACTCATAGACAAACATGGTACCATAATTCACTAAAGTGATTACAATGGTACACACAGATAGCGTAGCAGTACCAATGCTACATATGTAGTACCCCTGCTATACTTTAATCAACACTAAATAGGTGGGAATTATGAGGCTTTTCTTCATCCGCAAGTAAACATAATCCCACTCACAAGCGCGCCGCAGACACCAAAACGCGAGTCGCACCAACAACGCGCGCTGCGTCTCCTGCATTTGTTCTGTGTTCAGCTACGGACACGTATATCTGTATTAATTCCCGATGTGATGAGGCCCGCCTATTTGGTGTTGGTCAAAGTATAGTACTCTGCTATTATCTTAATAGCAGTGCAGCAGCTATAATTTGGCTGTGTATACTTACATGCCTTCCCTTCTGCCATACATGATATAGGCCAAAATCAAAATCACCAGCATGATAACTCCAAAAGACACGGCTACAATAAAGATGAATTCCAGCATACGACTGGGCTCCTCCATTGGCATTACAGGGGGGTTATACAGGGGGGTCATGATAATTTGGTTGTGTCTACTTACATGCCTTCCCTTCTGCCATACATGATATAGGCCAAAATCAAAATCACCAGCATGATAACTCCAAAAGGCACGGCCACAATAAAGATGAATTCCAGCATACGACTGGGCTCTTCCATTGGCATTACAGGGGGGTTATACGCTCCTCCTAAATAGATCGATCTATCCTTGACCACATCTGAGGTAGTTGAAGGAGATACTTCAGACTGGATATAGAAAAGGTCAAATTCCAAGATTTAATATTTAATTAGATTGTTAAAGATCCACACTTTTGTAATAAGTAGAATTCAGATTTACATAATGCATAAAATAAGTCCCCTGCAGATGTTAAGATCAGTAAATATGCAATCAAATGACTCCTAGATCATGACCTCCTGTTAAAGACAATGATAGCCGAGGAAAAAAACCAAGAAAGTCTGTGGATATAATTAGAGAATTTTATTCTCATTCTAAGTCAAAAATTTGACACAGTTTAAGATCAAAATGAAAGCAAATATTAATTATTTGCCAAAAAGGCATAGACATCATTATTGGAAAAACGTATATCCCTATTCAAACATAAAACATTTCAATTTAAGTAATGAATTGCACGTCAGTATTATCATGCCCAAGTACCATGAAAGTCCATGAAGTATATGGATACAGTGACTCATATGTATAAGGTTAACATTTTTTGCGTACACACACAAACCTACACAAACTGTGCATTAAAAATACAGAATGTATTTCAGGAAAAGTATCATAAAATAAGATGATCTTCCAGGCAATTGAATTATATCAGTTCGGCGGAACTCACAATTCGGATACATATCTAAATTTTAGATATAACTGTAACCCGTATCAAAATTCTGATACCCGTATCTGAATTTGGATTAAAAACAGCTGAAACGGGATATCAGCTGATCAGTTTCGCCGTGCACCATAGCGGTATGTACAAAAGTCAATAAGATTATCATCATCTGTCATATAATTCTAACAAAGTTTTGGCCAAATTATTTTGCTTTCTGTTATCAGGCATTGTTTCAAAGCTGTTCCGCTGGAATTGCACAGATGGAAATGGCATTTTCACAGATACATTTATCGTAGATGCAAGAAAGATTTTTTACATATACTTGCCACCTTGCGCTATAGATCTGTTACCTGCGCAACGACAGGTGTATCAGAATTTGGATACCCCTCCATATCCTAATTCTGATACGGGTATCACAATTTTGATACGTGGGTATCCAAATTCAGATACGAATCCGAATTGTGAGTTCCGCCGAACTGATATTGGCTTATCAAAACAGCATGAATCCAAATTAAGTACATAATCAGCCCCATGTAATGACTGCGAAGGTATACATAAAACACCTAACAGGTTGTGTCATCCTTGACAGACAGATACATGCTCATTACGATATCAAAACAGTATACGCATAAAGAAGTAATACTGTTAGAGTTAACGCCCTACTTGAAATAATAGTTACATGATTGGCCCGGCTATCTTGGATTTCCAGGTATGTCTGTTACTATGTATTCTTCACCAAGGGGTACTCAAGTTTGGTTTTGGTAGGGGTGTGCCGCTGGGAAATTTGAAGTACCACCCATGTAAATACCAATTTTCGAGAAAAAGGGACCCATCCATTTACCAAATTCCCCTAATTTTGAGTAAAATTTATACCAAAATCGACGCTAGTTTACGCTAATTTGGCGCAAATTTCCTGATTTTTGTTTGAAATTTAGAAAAAAATCCAAAATTTCGGAAAAAAGACCCATTAAAATACCACATTTTGAAAAGAAAAAGGACCCATTGGCATACCAGACAGCCTGATTTTGCTACCAAAGTTTGCGGCACATCCCCGTAGTCACTTTTGT
>JXSR01S018884.1:11579-26069 GCA_000969725.1 Ophiothrix spiculata | reverse complement strand
TAAAGAGATGAAAATGCTTTCTAGTGATTTGAAAGCATTTCCCGAGATTTATATGCATTTATATTTTACATAACTTAACATAAGGCAGCACATGGAGTTGGGATGTTCTTATTCTAGCGTATTCAATTAGAGAATTTTATTCTCATTCTTAGTCAAAAATTTGACACATTTTAAGATCAAAATGAAAGCAATTATTTGCCAAAAAGCCATAGACATCATTATTGGAAAAACATACATCCCTATTCAAACATTAAACATTCCAATTTAAGTAATGAATTGCGCGTCAGATGTGTGCGTATATCTACAACGCGCCGCAATTTTCAACGCGCCAGTCCACTGCGCGTAAACGCTAACGCGCTGTAATATATTGTCTCATAATGGATAGCCAATTATTCCTAATAAGGAAGTGAATTCACATTCATTGACTAAGAATAGCATATAATGACCAATTATGAGTATGTTGGCTATGACCTCAAAAGGCATTAAGGTGACCTTTGACTATAAATGTTGTGAGGTCTTTTGTGCCCCTACCCTGTAAAATGTGCAAGTTGCATAAAAGCCATGAAATATATGGATACAGTGAGTACACGGACCAATAATGAATATGTTGACAATGACCTCAGATGACCCTTTGACCTCATATCTAGTGGGGTCATGTGTGTGCCCCTACCCTGTGAAACGTGTTAAGTTGCATAAAAGTCCTTGAAAGTATATGGATACAGTGACTCATATATATAGACATGTATAGGGTTAACATTTTTTGCACACACACACACCCCACACCTATGTAATGACTGCGTAGGTATACATAAAACACCTAACAGGTTGTGATCCATGACATGGGCAGTCTGAAAGATACATGCTCATTACGATATCAAAACAGTATACGCATAAAGAAGTAATACTGTTAGAGTTGACGCCCTACTTGAAATAATAGTTACATGATTGGTCCGGCTATCTTGGATTTCCGGGCATGTCTGTTACTATGTATTCTTCACCAAGCCCTTTGAAAAGGAACAATTCTACATCTCTAAACACCTACCCATCTTCTCAGCTTAAAGTTTTCTTAATAAACAAACTTGAAACTTGCATAACAAAATCTGTCTCATGTTGGTAATTTTAAAATGCTTATAACAACTTTTTAAATTTATTTCATATGAATCTACAAAATTATAAATCATTGCCCCCTTCAGAACCAAAATTGGTTAAATTCTAGCTCATTTATAAATGTTAGGGGAAATGTAATTTAGGGTATGTGGTATACAGGATGTGGTATGTGGGATGTATTCGTGGGGGTAGGGATGATTTTGTGAAAAACAATTTTATTGGGGGTTGAGTTTTGGTTCATCCTTAGTGTCAGATATCATGAAATTAGTCAGTTCAAAATCTTATGTTAATGCATGTATTGATAATTTAGCTTCACGTCTTCTGAAGCAGTCTAGCTCATGAATATCTTACATGAAGGTAAGACCTGATATTTAGGGGTTTGTATATGAAAATAAGGTGAACATAATGACTGATTGCTTTATATCGACATGTGAGTGCAAGAAAGTCATATCTGCAATGGCTGCCCTAAGTTATGTTTGTTTTATGCTTTGTCACAAGAATGTGAAAAATCCCTCAAAATTTCCCTATCTTATGTCAGTGGTTCTTGAAATGGTTCTTTGTCACCTGAAGAACCGGCCATTTCAAGAACCACTGACCAAAGATTGGAGATTTAACAATGTGCAATCCAAATTTATGACAAATGGCAGCTATTGCAGATACGACTTTCTTGCACTCGCATGACGTTATAGAACTTCGTAAGAGGTATTAGACTTGTACTTATACTGAAATCTCTTCCCAACCGTAATCCTATCCAACCAAAAAATAAAAATGTCCCACACAAAACAATCACCCCACACCCTGCAAATTATTGTCAGGCTTGCAATTTATCAATACTGGAGAAAGCAATCCTCTCTAATGTTAATGTCTGTACAGTAAGTGTTTGTGTACTAAGTAAGGACCTGCAGAGGAAACGCTGTTTGACTTTGTCTCTTTCTGACGTAGATAATCTAACCATGCACGCAAACATGCAGAACATCGCCCTCAATGATGCATATCTCAAAACACTATGAATCATTGCTACCAAAATAAACAGACTCATGACTTAGCAGGCAATTATGTTTCAGAGGCTAGGCTGTGAAACATGTCCTCCCCTCATAGATTCAGCTCAGGCGGGGGTGGCCACGATTTAGTAAGAGCTAGTAAATTTAGGCACTAGGGATTTCTAAAATGCAAATTTAGGATGCATTTCACATGTCTTTCTTTTGGCGCATTAATATTGAAAATGTTACAAAAATCATATTTTTACCTTTATTCAGATAATAACAAAAGTGCTCCTATAGGGATACACTTTATTGTATTATTTCAAATCCGCTGGGTTCACACATGAAACCCATTCGTAGCTGAGTCATTTTAAGTTTATTCGATGCACTATTTTAACATAATGAAATTTACACGAGCGACACTACGGAAGGTAACTCAATCAAATATAGTAGTAAAGAGGCATGGCCACCGTCGTCTGGGTTCAGCTCTTATCTAGGGCTCTGCAGAGTAGTCTAGGCGGCTCCAATTATAAGGTTATTGCAAATGTACTTCTAGCAGATGAGAAAAAGGATTACTCTTGAAGGTTCAAGGTGTGAAATGGGACACATGGATTCAAATGATTATCAGTAGTAATAACAAATGATAGTGAGAACCAACCAATTCTCAAGACATAACTTGCTGCTCAGGAAGCACATAAATTGATATAGGAAATGTCAATTCTCAATTAGTCTTGGGCAATTTGATCTTGCTTACTTGCTAATCAATTCATCAGTTTGGGGTAATTGAATATAATGACTGGCTGAAAATTATCAAATGCAGTTGAGATTCTAAATGCAATTCACTGTAGAAGTGACTCTAGTCTATGTTGCTACTGCAACCAGTCCAAACTATGTACACATGTGCAGCTCATGGCAATTACATAAAATGACATTAGCGCTTTCAGTAGGACTTTTTCGAGGGGAATTTCAATTGATGCCATGCCAAACCATGTGAATAGTAAATTAATTTGATTATAGCATCATGTTAATAGAGACTTTTGATTCCAAATGACAAAGCTTAATACTGGTTTCAAGGTGTGGCTTGATTATGAAAATTCTTTGCAACTGCATTATTTATTATTTATTTCAAAGGTACGGCTCCACTACTTCTATGTATTAACTAGGCCAGGACTAAACCAGGTACCTGGGTATATACCAATTTTAAGCTTACCCGGATACAATATCACTTAAATACCCTTATTATGCAGTGATTCACTAGAAAAGATCTAAATTTACATATCTAATCATAAATTGACATATTGGTTCCAGAAATACCAGGTTTAGGCCCAGAAATACTAGGATTACATGATGAGATTTTAGCAAATTTAAAATTATATTCATTCATTCATTCATTCAAAACTTTATTTAAAAACGGATATCAGATATCAACAAATAAAAATCAGTTGTTCTTCCCCTGAACCGTTTACAATAGTAGCAACAATATATACAGAATATACAGAATATATACAGAATTTAAACAAAACTATTTAAACACAATTGAGCATGAAACACAAAAATAAAATAAATTAAACAAACTACAAATGGAAATTAAATAAAAATAGATTCAAATGATGAAAATCTAATTCACACTCACCCATTATACACACCCACCAGCAAACAACCCGCCCACCCTACTACACATCCCTCTCACAACTCTTATTAAAAACAAATGTAGTTGACAAGCACCAATATAGAGAAGTGCATTCGACTTGCTACAAAGTACAAACTACTGCAAATGCAGGATGTATAGACGGCCGCAGGTAATGTCCCTGCAGCCTACCCCGAAGGTAACCTACCCAGGGGGCCTTTACAAGTGATATTAGAGATATTTGCAGCTAAGAAGAACGCACAACGCGCCATTTTTATAAGTAACAATAAAGGATATAGAAAAATAATGTGAAACAAAGACATAAAATAAAAGGTTGGGAAACCATTAAAAAGGTTCATGACCATATCGATAAAGAAAATAAAATTAATGAACACTCTGAGATGAATAACTTGATCAAATATACTCTTTTTAAGATATTTCTTTTTGTACTGGTATAAATTGCACGAAGTTTTGATTGCATTGGGCAGAGAGTTCCATATCGTAGCACCATGGTAAGAGAAAGAACGCTTCTTAAAATCTGTTTTTGGTTTAGGAATCGAAATATTTTTATAATTTCTGAGTGCATATCCTGAATCTTTGATATTAAATCTGTCGGTAAGATACTTTGGGGTTTCCTGATTGACCACCTTGAACATATTAATAGCAACATGATAAAGGTACCGATTTTTCAGGTTAAGCCATTTTAATTCATGACGGGCTTCGGTACTTGAATCCATTCTTCTATCACCAGTAATAATCTTAGCAGCCCTGTTTTGTAATCGCTGAACTTTCTGAAAAGTAGATAAATTGCACGTTCCCCAAACAGTATCACCATAATCAAAATGTGGCGCAAGGATGCTGTTGTATAGTATGCACATAATGTTTCTTGGAAGAATTGATTTAACCTTTCGTAATTGATATAAACTAAAGGCAGCTTTTTTGTTGATATGATTAACATGTTCATTCCATTAAAGGTTTTCATCAATGGTGAACCCTAAATGTTTACAACTTGTAGCTCTCTTAATCTTAATACCATTTATATTGACATTGATATCATCATTATTAGTATTGCACAATCTAGGTTTTGAACCAAGTATTATTAGTTCTGTCTTAGCTATATTTAGACTTAGCTTGTTACTAGAAAGCCAGTTGCTTACATTACATAAATCATTATTAAGAGTCTGGTTTAGTTCATTTATATTTCTACAACTTGTGTACAGTGCTGTGTCATCAGCATACATGCTAACAATTGTTTTGTTGGAGACAAACTGGGGCAAATCATTAACATAAGTAATAAAGAGCAGTGGGCCCAAAATTGAGCCTTGTGGAATTCCACATTTGGACATTGCTTCATTTGATGTAACTCCGTTAATGCTAGTACAATGAGTCCTATTTGAAAGATAACTTTTAAACCAATTTATACAGCTTTCATCTAAATCATACATCTTTAATTTGTTAATCAAAATAGAGTGGTCGACCGTATCAAATGCTTTCTTAAGATCCAACATAACGAGGCCTACAACATTGCCTTTATCGACTGAATCAAACCAATCGTCGGTGACGTTAAGTAAGTCTGAAGTTGTGCTATGATGCGGTCTAAATCCAGATTGGTATTTGTAGATCTTATCATTTAAATACTCGTAAACTTGATTAAACACAACTTTCTCGCAAATCTTAGATAACACTGGGAGGATTGAAATGGGCCGGTAATTACTCAGGTCCGTATGATCGCCAGCTTTATAAATTGGGTTAATCCTGGCCCTTTTCCAACTATCGGGAAATACACTTGTTTGTAAAGAAAGGTTTATGATGTGAGTGATAGGGTCTATAATGGGGACACCAGCTTTTTTCAATAAAGTAGTAGAAATGTCGTCTACACCTGTAGCTTTATTTTCGCTAAGAGATTGTACTTGCTCTAAGATACATTCATGAGTAATAGGTTTTAAAGAAAATTTAACCCCTTTAGAGGTGGAGGCATCGTTTATGATTTCGTTAATATAGCAATTTGCAGTATTTGAACCAGAAATCGTCTTAGCCAAAGAAGGACCTATATCAGCAAAATAGTTATTCAAAGTGTTTGCGATACATGTGTTTAGGATCTGAGCTATCTTCAGAATCATTAAAACATAACAGTTGGTCCTCAGACAAGTCTATCAAGCAGCTGTTAAAATTCCGAGAGCTATCCTCCCAGAGTTAAAATCAAGCTCTGAATAAGTTGCAAAAATTTTTATTGGCATCGTAGGTGTGAAAAGTTACAAGTCACTAATTAAAATACCTCCAGGCTGTAAACATAGAGGAAACACAACTTTCTTCAAATTGTCTATTTAAAACAGTTTTAATGGAATATTTATTTTTGAAAGTACTTGTTTTGTACCTTCCACACGTATTTGGTTATGATCATTGTGTGAAATATCAAAATTAAAAATGAGCTCCAGAATCCAATGATTTTCAAACTATTTATAAAACAGAATTTCAAATAAATGGAAAATTTAAACCTTGTGAAAATTAAATTGCATTAAACATCCTAGTCAAAATTACTTAGCTCATTGACAAGGCCAACAAGGCACCACATCGATAAATAAATTGTGTAGCATCGTCTGCTACGTTAAGAATGCCTGTTTGCAGGCAGAACGTGACCCTTATTGCCTAAAATTAATTCCAGAATATGTTAGAAAATAGTGTTTTTCACAAAATTTTGAAGTTAATCCTGCTAATTGGACTGTTATTAAATCATTCATGATAAAATGGTTTTGTTTGTACCATTTTTGAAGAAATTTTATGACTTTTGGAGAACATGTATAGTGGCCCGTATTCCAGAAAGGAGTTTAGCTAAAATACGGTTTAATTGAACATCAACTGTCCAAGAATGATACACACTGTTGTAGCTTTCAAGCGGAAAAGTTCAATGAGCCGTGCTGTTGACGAGAATCAAACCGTGGTTTAGCTAAACACCTTTCTGGAATACGGACCAGAGTGTCTAGTGAGTTGCACTATTTTCCCAATGGGCATGGGCGTACTCATAAGGACGCGAGATTTTGATGCGCCGTATCTCGAAAACTTTGCCTTGACCATATATTTTTGTCCATTGTGTAGAAGAGATATGTCCATTATCTTTCAATCGAGACCAAGCACAAGGTAACCAGTCGCTTTTAAGTCGAGAAAATGATGTTTAATTACAGGTCATTTTGCATGTAAAGTCAATGGGGACGTATACCGGTGTGGATTCATAAACATGTGGCTAAGACCACCAGCAGTATTTGGCCTGGAGCATGTTTAGGCGTTAATGCTAGCCATCTCTGCAAATTTAAGCATGATTTCACTCTCTGCAGGAGATGGATATCAATGTTTGAGTTGTGTGGTTGGGATGAGGTTAAAGCTGTGTCTTAACACGGGCTAAACTTGCAACTTTTCCAGAGCTGTGAATTTTATACAAATTCACAGCTGGGGGGGGGGTACTGTAGCAGATTGCTTGTCAAGTTTATGTTACTGGGCTAGTATTTACCTGTGTAGCACAATGCAATGACTTCAGATTTGATGACTGTCAGAAATCAACTATCAAGTTTTTAGTGCAACCTACCATTGTGATATCACACCAAGTAGTGCTATAACCGTCCAGCACAATGCCCTGCGTTGCTTTTGTACAGCGACCCTCTGATTCACGCAACACTGATGAGAAAGGACTGCTAGAACCCACCACAACAGCCACACTGCATGAATTAAGGAAACGGAAATTATGTTAGTGAAGGAACAGCAACACTTAAAATATTGTGAATAAAGCAAATGTTAATTACAGTCAGGCATATAATAACTTTATGTAACTTACTGACTCTTATAACCAACTCGAAAAACGTATTTGAAGTGCAACATTTTGCACACCTTCAGAAAAGTATAAATTGTAGGCCAAAAAGGGCAACCTTGCCAAACCCTTTCTCATCTTTCATCTGTCTGCAAATTTGAATCTTTTTTGCTTTGGTTTGTATAATTGAGCATAGGCTCATGAGACGACAATAGGTTAAAACATGTGGAACTCGGATTTACGTGATGCGTAAAATATGTCCCCTCCGAATGTGGAGATCAGTTATGCACATTGAGCAGCTTAATCTTTGAAATCGGACAAAGTTGAAAATTAAAAATTACACCCCAACGGAAAGGTGGGACGATGGGGTCACACCATTGACACTTTTGATCGCTGGTCCAAGACAAACAATTTGACACCTTAACCTTTGAAATAGGAATAAGTTGAAAAATAGGCAAAATTTCAAACTTAATTATGCAAATTAGGTTCTTAATTAGCATATTTTCTGCTCAAGAGGCAATGGCACAAGCGCAGATCTAGCCCCACCTACCCATCAAATTTCATGAATGTAGGGTACACGGTTTGCAAAATATGCTTTTTAAACCATTTTATACATAAATTATGCTAATTAGGTACTTAATTATCATATTTTGCAGCGTAATTGTTGCTGGATCCAGTTAGGCTCCGGGCCTACCCAGCCACCAAATATCATTAACGTAGGGCATGCGATTTCCGAGATTTGCTCCGGACAATGTAGGTTAACATTTGGGTTAACGTTTCATCAGAAATGTTTGTGCTAGATCTATTACTTTCTTGCAAATATAACACACCTTTTTTCAATATTCTGACAATATATCAGCCATTCTCACAAAATTAACTCCACTTGAGTTGGAAAAATCAAAAAATTTAAGTTTCATAAAAACTTATTAATTCTTACTTTTTTATTAGTTAATATATCAAGATTCATAGAACCACACAAGTTATGAATCAAAACACCAATATTCTTATATTATCATATGAACT
This sequence comes from Ophiothrix spiculata, assembly GCA_000969725.1. Taxonomy (NCBI): domain Eukaryota; kingdom Metazoa; phylum Echinodermata; class Ophiuroidea; order Amphilepidida; family Ophiotrichidae; genus Ophiothrix; species Ophiothrix spiculata. The sequence goes on along the minus strand of JXSR01S018884.1, from coordinate 17,536 downwards.
TTCAAATTTATCATATACAAGAATAGCAAGAGCTAAACACCTCAAAAAAAGATAAGAGGACAGTCAGTGTGACTCCTATAAATCCAAGAATGAGCCCACAAGGTCCAATAATTTTTGACAGATGAAAAATATGCAATCTCAGGTAAATATTGATCCCAAATTTGGCATCAAAATCTTTACCATCATTTTACACTAGCCATTTGAAAAATGTATCTAAGTTTTCATTTCTCACACTTTGGGAATACCTGTAGTGTAATAGAGCATCACCAAAATGCCTCTAGTGGAATCCATAGACGATCAATATTTTTTTATATTACGTAGAGTACAGAGCTGCTGTTGTCTAATGCGTGCCGATCTTAACTGTTTTACCAACTTAGACACATGTAATTATCCTTTTTCATAAAATTGGTTTGAATTTATTTCCTTTTTATCGAGTGGTTATAATTATAGGCAAAAGAGCCTTACCCAGGCGCCATTTATACAACATTTATACCAATTTTTTCTGGTCCTCTCTTTTCCTCTTGTTTCATTTACTTTTTCTTTATCCCTTTTCCTTTTTTCCTGTCTTTTTATTTTTTCAGAAAATCCTTTGGGGGCAATTGCCACACCCCCTACCCGTGGTTAGCCTTGATTCAAGACTGACAGGTCTGGGGGTGGTAAAAATATGGCCTTTTTCTTTATTCTTTTGGTTTGTCTACTTTATTAAAATTATGGGTCTGGGATAATAAAATATGGCCATTTTCTTTGTTTTTCTACTTATAACTTTTGCAAGCAACACTTTAAAACACTGGATTTATATTAACACTAGTCCAGTGAAGTACAGCTAAATAAATCTCAAACATTCATGACCAAACACCTCTGGAAACATGGAAAACCTCCCTTGCAAGTCATAATAATATTGGGTTTAAAGCCCGGTGTTAAAGACTACCCTGGTATCATTCCTTAATTTTCTATGATAATTAATATTATATTGAAACTTTTCAATTCTTTCTGGTTTGCATGAAAAATCATAGGGAGGATAAGATAACATTTAGAAGAGCCAGGAAGTAATATAAAACAGGATTTTTAATAGTGATGGTATCAGGGTAATTTTAAACACAATGTGGTATAAAATTATGGTTTGATTATAGGATGAAAACTGCTGGTCATTTTAAAAGTAGATAGGCCTCCGATAGGCCTACTAATACTATATAGTAAATTCGAAAAGAAACTTGGATAAAAGAAAAGAGAAAGAAGAAAGAAAATATTTTGCCATCTCCGGCCAAGTCAGCCTCGAGTCGAGGCTAACCCGTGGTACTGCTACTACATTAACCTAATTTTCTTGACTTACACACATGATTAAAACTTTCCTTCTGACCATCTCAATAAATCAATAAGAAAAGTATACACTTTGTTGCTTATTGATTTTCCTCACATTTCAAATTGATATTTCTTGGTCATGCAGAATGAAATTAAAATGAAATGCCTATTTTGCTGTAAACAACTTGCTGGACCATTTATTGTGTAATGTTTGTATTAATGTATGCACGGAATAAAAACTGAGATCAAAATTTCAAACAGTTGTGGTGTAAAACAATGGTACCGTCAACCGTGGTGACTTTGAACGCTTTTTTCAGCTTTTGCCATTTTTTTTTATTTTCAACATAGAAAACTTTCTGATATTTTGCTTTCAAAATACCTCCTGGGGCTTGGTCTTTCTCATGTTACATTTTTGTATAACTAGCTGTTATGTTAAATATATTTTTTTAAATTTTTAAGTACTTTTGGGTGACTTTGAACAGGGCACATTTTTCCTGGAACAGTGTGAGATAAATTCATTCCTAGAACTAGAAAATATCATTATCCCACAGAAATATAATTGTTTTGATCACAAAAATACAAAAATGGGTGATAATGCAAACACAGCGTCCCAGACTTAAAAATCTGTAAGCAACAATCAAGGGTATTGGTTACCCAGCTAAGTGCATGTATTTATATGGGAGATAGGCTTTCAAAGTCACCTCAGGATCATTTTCTCTAAATATAGAGAATAAGAAAGAAATTTACAAAATTATTTTCATTCATTATTGTAAATTATTATAGTCCTGACCCAACCATATTAATTTTTATTTCATTGGATCAGTGTTACCATGGTAACCATTGAGATTTTTCCCACCTATGAAAATTGCTATAAATTTGGGCAACACATTTCTAAGGCTATAACAAACAACTGGCAACACCTACAGTAGTGTCTCTTAAGATGTAACATTGCTTATAGTATCCCCTTTTCAATCATTAATTAAAAAAATTATATGGCTGATTAATTTGACCAACTCAACGTGTTCAAACCCCGGCGTTCCAAGTCACCCCGGTTTACGGTAACAGCTTTGATGTCAAATTTGGGGTCAATATTTAGCTGAGATTGAATATTTTTCATGTCAATATTGTTGGACTTTGAGGGCTCTTACTTGGATTTATGGTGGTCAGACTGACTGTCCACAAAAATCACATTTTTTGAGAAAATCACACAAATTTTTTTTTTGTCCATTTGGGCTTCCAACCAAGCTAAAAATAACATTTTTAAAAAAATGACTTTAGAATGGTAATTTTTATTTTAAATGCCTATTCCGATGTTGCATCATTTTTATTTTTGAGGATTTTGACCAATTATTTGAATTTCATGCCAAATAAGGTCAAAAAATGACCAAAACTGGAAAAAAGTATAATGTGAACACATACACTCACCGACATGCATGCATCATAGTGAATGTTGATTATATTTGAGGCTGTTCATCACAAATTTCTGGAGCTTTTAAGAAAAACGACATAAAAACTTTTCAGCATGCACAACTGTTAAAACAGTTGTGCATGCTGAAAAGTTTTTATGTCGTTTTTGTTGACTCTTTTTATCATTTAGACAAAAATTAGATCTGAGTTCGCAGCAATACAAATCAGAACTTTGCATCGGAATTTATTAAGCTAAGCAGGGATTCTCAACTATGGCGCACGCGCAGATTGGCGCTTTTGCTTTCTAAAAAAACAAAGAAATACATTCAAAATACACTGCAAAACAGATGCGTGTGGCACTTTAGCCTTCAATTCTCATTTATGTGGCGCATTGTAAGAACTAGACCTGAGAACTCATGAGCTACAGCAACCAAAAGTGACTATAAAACTACAAGAGTGTAAAAGCAGCACAAATTATTCTTCAATTCATGACTGCTAAAACTATATCAGCAGATGTCCAAAATGGCCGAAACAGAGTTGGGAACAATCGCTAGGGGTAGAATACCCTACTTGATACTGACTGCAATTAGGTATGACTCTTCTGTACATGGGACTGACGGTTTTACGTCTCCTCTGAAGGACGAAGATCTCTCATGAAATATTTACCTCTCTTTTTGGTTGGTGTCTGTTGGCAACGGTCTGGGTAGTCCCAGCTCAACTCCAGTCTGCAGCTGATGTATTTGCAGGTCTACACTAGGCCATATTTTTCTTACAGCAGATAGGAAGGAGGTCTGAGCATCATGTGACAAGAAGTCATCTACAGATTTATCATGTATGAAGAACGATGTCAGGTATCTAAGTGGAACTGCAATTAACAAAGATCAATACAATCTTATAAAACAGCCTGGTGCTAGCACTATATAGCCATTATAATGACAATAAAGTACAAAACAGGAGTATCTTCCAGAAAGAGATGAATTGAGGCCAAATTTGTGGATTAACACTTGGTGCTTATTGGAGGAGTTCCGTGAGCTACTGTATAGCGGAATATTTTCGCGGGATTAATTTTTCGTGATTTAGCCATTTCTGGCTACTTTATTGGGTTTTAAATTCGCGTTTTCAAGTTTATACATATTGAGGTCAATGTTAAAACATTATTTTCACGGGGTTTAAAGTTCGCGGTGACTGATTAACCGCAAAAAGCGCGAAAATTAAACCCCCGTAAAAATTTCCCGCTATACAATATTTGGGTACTTACCCTAGTTCCTTGTAACGGTGATATCCACACGAACACGGGATGTCTCATGTGCTTATTGGAGGAGTTCCTTGAGCTACTTAGGTACTTACCCTGGTTCTCTGTAACGGTGATATCCACACGAACACGGGATGTCCCATATGTGAAGGTGTTCAAACCAATTATCTGAAACAAATCAAAACCAGATCTAAACAAACTGGTTTGGTTTAAGGTTTCTGTCAAGACTATTTTTTCAATCAATCAATCAATCAATGATATAAGTACTTGCATAAAGTGCATACCCCTTGAAGGAGTCTATTTGTACAGGGGACCCACAACTTTACGTGAGTATCTGACCACGGAGCAAGTAGAGTAAAGTTTCTTGCCCAAGGAAACAAGGAGACGAAAACCGCCCGGCCCGGGTTCATGTTGATATGTCACATTAATTTGTTGTCGTCGTCGACATAAAGTTGATATCAAAGAGTTGGTGTCTGCGGGAAAAACTAAATTGTTTGGATAAGCTTAATGACCGTTTTAGATGTAGACTTACTTATGATATAGTCATGTGCTAGTTCTTTCTGCGTACGACAATATGGATAATGTAAAATTTATATTTTGTAACTTTTTTGTTGTGAACCATTGTAAACTTTTATAACGGTTGTAAATGACGAACAATTAATAAGTATCAAATTATTTATGCAACACTTTAAAGCTCCACTGCACTACTAATAGACAGCCATAACTTGATAATTAAAGGTTAGTTTTTATGAAATTTTACTTGCCCAGTTTTGTCGACAAATGAGATTTCATGTCGACATGTCGAGATATGCTTTATGTCGACATACATGTAGCATGTCGACAGAAACCTTAGTTTGGTTCCTTATATGGACAGACAGCAGCTATCATGATAGACCAGATTAGGCACAAGAGATTTCCAAATGCAAATTTAGGATATATTGTACATGTAATTCTTTTTAACCTCATTCACGTAAACATAATTATATCATTCTAATCCATTGAGATTCAGTTATAGCTGAAAACATATTTTTCGTGTATGTTGCAAGGAGCCATTACAAGGAAGGTGGTGCAACCTACTTCTGATATTAGCGGTATTTTGGTGTTTATGAATCATTAATTAGGCTTCCAAACCACCATACCCTCCCATCAATTGCTGAACTGAAATTTTACACAATTTTGAGGCTTTCTCCCTCAGGAAGGCAAAATAATTTGGCCAAAACTTTCTTAGAATTTAGATGACAAATGATGATAATGTTATTGACTTTTATACATACTGGTATGGTGTGCGAAGCTGAATATTAATTTCAGCTGATATCCCGTTTCAGCTGTTTTTAATCCAAATTCGGATACGGGTATCACTCCGTATCTAAATTTTGAATTGTGAATCCGAATTGTGAGTTCCGCCGAACTGATTTGATTTACCTCTATTTGTAACTCTCCAAGACTGTCAACACCAGGTGTGCCATACAAGTATGCTGTGTTTGGATCACCCTGTATGTATTGTAACCATGAAGGCAGACCTGGTTTGCTCACTAGTGAAGGTTGGAATACCACTGGGTGTGAAGAATCTACACAAAGAAAGAATGGCAACTTATTAAATGCAGTTGCTGATTATCTTGCCATCTTGGAGCGCTGAGCGAGGCGGAGTATGATTCTCCAGTATAGCAAAAAAATGAATAAAAGTAAAATCAATAACGCAATCCCAGGGGTGCTTCTTACATTAACGGAAGGTACGGGTATGTGCCGCTCTCATGATCAAGACCCCCTTTTCAAGCCTCCTCTTCCGCTCCCCAAGATGTTCTTTCCAAGATTACTTCAGTTCCGAAGACCTCATTTTCAAAGAAAAAAAAATAAACTCACAAATGTGTTTTACTGTTTTCAAGCTAATTTTGAGCTATTTTCAGCTCAAATAGTCGTATTTTTATGGGAAAAAGGCAGTTCTTGAGACCTCAATTCGGGAAAAAATCAGATCCATAGACCCTATTTTTGACCAAAAATC
>JXSR01S018881.1:58350-80800 GCA_000969725.1 Ophiothrix spiculata | reverse complement strand
CAGTCTACCTCTAGGCATTAATTAAGAATTGTTAGACTGGTTTTTAATTTTCACACCCGCCCATGTTATTAGAAGCTCCTTTTATATTTCACGCCATTGGAATTTTGAATAGCTAATTGATTGTATACCATTGTAGTGATTTCATGTTTCAAAATATTGAAGGAAAGTGTGGTTTTTATCATCGATCAGAAACATTGAACTTTGCGTTCTTTGATAGGATACATACAAATAGATGCCATTATTGTGTTTCATTTGTCCCGTTATTTGTATGTAATGTATTTGCATTTCTATGATGGAACTGGAATAAAATGGAACGCAGTAATGGGATTTTCATCGCATATTCTGTGCTCACGCACATATCGTCAATATAGTATATCCCGATCACTAGGTTGTTACGAGCACTGTACATAAGGGCATTGTGGCACCAAGATGGTTTGGGGTGATCTTGTGGGTGTGGGTGGATGGGGGCAAAAATGCAAAATGTTTCTAGTAAATATCAATTTCTTTGACCTTTATATTGAATAATGGGGCAAGTGTGGGGAAGAGTCCCTGAATGGTGATGGGGGAAAATGAGAGGGGCATTTATGTTAATCTTCTTGGGTTTGATTAGATGATGAGACAAGTGTGGAGCAGAGCCTCTGAATGGGGGGGGGGGGGGTTGTTGAAGGATTGGGGTGGAGGGGGAGAAGGGAGCAAATCCCTTGCTCCTTTTAGTTTCGCCACTGCATGAGAGGTGGCCAGCATCTTTTGATACGACCTCTGCATAAGACCTATGTCTTTGATACATGAATTTCCCTGAATATGAAATTCTACCTTACAGAAGAATAGGGTTTTGGACTGACCCATTTTTTCTGACCAAAATAGATTTACAGAAATGTCTTAGAATAGGACTTCAAGATTCCAGTAACGGTGATTTTATGTCCACATATGTCATCGGGTTTAAGTAGCGATCAGTATTCGGCATACCTAACATGAACTTGAACTAGATTTAAGAGAAATGTGTCCTCATTATCACCTGACCCCATTTTGATTCAATGTTCAATGTCAATATTTTAGTTTGCCCAAGAGCAGATCCATCTTTGAGTGCAAAGAGTAAATGTGCTCGTTCTCTCTTATTGTTTTATGTCGTTACATCTGTGTTCAGAGTAATGCAATGAGGATTGTGAAGAAAAAAAACTATTGAGAAATATAAAATTTGAAATATGTTTACTTGCCAAACCAATAAAAATGTGAAAAGCAATATGATGGAAGCAGATTTGGAACTAAAATATGTTTTAATAATAGACTAATGATGGTATCATGACTGCAAAAATAAATCTGATGCACAACTCTGTATATAATATACTGTTTCCATATTGCTTGAGTGAGAATGCAATATGTAAGATATGAAGAGGACAGAAGTGATTTATTACTGACAACCAGCAAATACACAGTGCCTCAAAAATATAGGAACTTAAGATGTGTTGAATTTATACCAGAGATGGTTAGAGGCTGCAAACAACCTACAGTTTGGTATTCATAATCAAAAATATCTGTCCAAAATAACAGCATCTTTGCCTGATGTGCTATTTGTGACCCGTCATATCTAAAGGTACATAAGGGTACTAGAATCAAAATCAATATTTTGATCTTATTTTAAAGCCGCAAGTCTCAACTTTAAAATGTCACCTTACTTTTGATTAATATCAGATGTTTGGTTGCTATACCACAGTCAAAATCTGTTTATGGTTTGTAGCTGATTCTGAAAAAATTGTGTTCTCTCTCAAATTTGAATGGAGAGGGGATTTTTACCTTTTTGGGAATGTATTGGGTATTGGAACAAATGCAACGTTTCTGATGAAACCAGAAATTGAACCTCTCACGGTTTTTAGCTGTATTACCATTATGTCCCATAGCAGGTACTATACGATGCTGACGTTCAGGTACTTATAGATATGATGGGTCACATTTTTAGATTTTGCATTTTGTATGTTACCACAAAACAAAGGTTTATTCAGAGCATAAATAATGAAATTTAGACCAACTAAGCTTCCCTTTGGATAGGCCAATTTTTCAGACAATTTGTTTTCTGACAATGCATTTTAGTTATTGTTACATTCTGTATGCTTGTGCACATTATTAAATTTGATAATCTAATTTTATTTTGTTCTTATGTTGCATCCATTTGTTGGCTGCTCTGGCAAAATGAGAGGAAAGTCTACATTTTGAATAAATGGCATCTAAAGTAAAAATAGGGTGAAAAAGTCGAATTTCGATTTTTGACATAAAACACATTCATGCATAGGTGTTTACCTATGTATACCCTAAAGTTTTGAAGGTCAACTTTGCCGAGAAGTGCAATAATTCATGGTGAATGATTGCATTAGACTTCATTGGATTTTGATCTCTAAATGAAGAATGGAGAAAGAAAGTGTGACATATTATATATCATTCAACAACTCACTGTATCTCCTTATACAGGAGCGCGCCGTTGTTGATTTGTGATGAATCTACAGTTGATATTCAAATAAGCGTGTCACGCACGGCACAGCGTTCACAGAGGTGCGTTCACGCAGTGCACATAAATCGGTGCACTGTTCATCGCGCGTCGGGAACTTGAGTACGTGCAAGGACTGACGCTTGGGAACAATTGAAAACGACAAAGCAACAATCATTTAAAAACTAGCATTTTGTTTCAGATTCTTCAAAGTATTTTTATTGAGATTAGTATCTGTTAAATTAGAAACATTTAGAATTTAATTATACGTTTTAAGGAAGATTTTCGTTGTTGAAAGGTATTCAAATATGCTACAGAGTTGTTCATCGCTAATCAACAACTCTGCATCCGATGCGTTGGCGTATTTTTATCACACTCGGGTGGCTAAAGCCACCCTCGCGCGATAAAAAATACGCAGACGCATGGATGCATCATTGTTGATTAGCGATGAACAAGTCTGTAGCATGTTTGAATACCTAATTCAAAAGCTGAGATTATAGAGAATTAAAATGTCAAACTCAATTTTGAAATTTGCGACTTTCCTCTCATTTTGCCAGAGCACCCCTCATTTTACTATGGACAGTTTACGTTCGATGAATTTCAAAAATGTGCAGAACTTTTCCAGACACACTGTACTGAATAATTATACCAAGAAAAGGCTATACCCGTGTGAGTGGTGACACGAACCACACACACAAGGCATGTGAGGACACGGGATACAGACACAGGTCAGCGCTGAAACAACAAGCTGCTCCAGCTGGGAGGCATATACATGACATGATAATTAGACACAAGAATTTGTGAGCGATGAGTCCTTATTAATTAGCAAATGACTATGTCAGATATGAGTGTATACTGTTTCCATATTGCATGAGTGAGAATGCAATATGTAAGATATGAAGAGGACAGAAGTGATTTATTACTGACAACCATCAAATACATGGTGCCTCAAATATATAGCAACTTAAGATGTGTTGAATTTATACCAGAGATGGTTAGAGGCTGCAAACAACCTACAGTTTGGTATTCATAATCAAAAATATCTGTCCAAAATAACAGCATCTTTGCCTGATGTGCTATTTGTGACCCGTCATATCTAAAGGTACATAAGGGTACTAGAATCAAAATCAATATTTTGATCTTATTTTAAAGCCGCAAGTCTCAACTTTAAAATGTCACCTTACTTTTGATTAATATCAGATGTTTGGTTGCTATACCACAGTCAAAATCTGTTTATGGTTTGTAGCTGATTCTGAAAAAATTGTGTTCTCTCTCAAATTTGAATGGAGAGGGGATTTTTACCTTTTTGGGAATGTATTGGGTATTGGAACAAATGCAACGTTTCTGATGAAACCAGAAATTGAACCTCTCACGGTTTTTAGCTGTATTACCATTATGTCCCATAGCAGGTACTATACGATGCTGACGTTCAGGTACTTATAGATATGATGGGTCACATTTTTAGATTTTGCATTTTGTATGTTACCACAAAACAAAGGTTTATTCAGAGCATAAATAATGAAATTTAGACCAACTAAGCTTCCCTTTGGATAGGCCAATTTTTCAGACAATTTGTTTTCTGACAATGCATTTTAGTTATTGTTACATTCTGTATGCTTGTGCACATTATTAAATTTGATAATCTAATTTTATTTTGTTCTTATGTTGCATCCATTTGTTGGCTGCTCTGGCAAAATGAGAGGAAAGTCTACATTTTGAATAAATGGCATCTAAAGTAAAAATAGGGTGAAAAAGTCGAATTTCGATTTTTGACATAAAACACATTCATGCATAGGTGTTTACCTATGTATACCCTAAAGTTTTGAAGGTCAACTTTGCCGAGAAGTGCAATAATTCATGGTGAATGATTGCATTAGACTTCATTGGATTTTGATCTCTAAATGAAGAATGGAGAAAGAAAGTGTGACATATTATATATCATTCAACAACTCACTGTATCTCCTTATACAGGAGCGCGCCGTTGTTGATTTGTGATGAATCTACAGTTGATATTCAAATAAGCGTGTCACGCACGGCACAGCGTTCACAGAGGTGCGTTCACGCAGTGCACATAAATCGGTGCACTGTTCATCGCGCGTCGGGAACTTGAGTACGTGCAAGGACTGACGCTTGGGAACAATTGAAAACGACAAAGCAACAATCATTTAAAAACTAGCATTTTGTTTCAGATTCTTCAAAGTATTTTTATTGAGATTAGTATCTGTTAAATTAGAAACATTTAGAATTTAATTATACGTTTTAAGGAAGATTTTCGTTGTTGAAAGGTATTCAAATATGCTACAGAGTTGTTCATCGCTAATCAACAACTCTGCATCCGATGCGTTGGCGTATTTTTATCACACTCGGGTGGCTAAAGCCACCCTCGCGCGATAAAAAATACGCAGACGCATGGATGCATCATTGTTGATTAGCGATGAACAAGTCTGTAGCATGTTTGAATACCTAATTCAAAAGCTGAGATTATAGAGAATTAAAATGTCAAACTCAATTTTGAAATTTGCGACTTTCCTCTCATTTTGCCAGAGCACCCCTCATTTTACTATGGACAGTTTACGTTCGATGAATTTCAAAAATGTGCAGAACTTTTCCAGACACACTGTACTGAATAATTATACCAAGAAAAGGCTATACCCGTGTGAGTGGTGACACGAACCACACACACAAGGCATGTGAGGACACGGGATACAGACACAGGTCAGCGCTGAAACAACAAGCTGCTCCAGCTGGGAGGCATATACATGACATGATAATTAGACACAAGAATTTGTGAGCGATGAGTCCTTATTAATTAGCAAATGACTATGTCAGATATTGGTGCCTTGGATAACACTTTTGGTATCTTTTTCAAAATTTAGCATATCATATATATCTGGTCATGTTATAAAAGGCATGGGGAAATTGTGATTTTAGTTTTTTTTTGGTAGGTTTATACCTGACAAGCTAATTAGAGACAAGAATTTTTTGAGCGATGAGTCCTTTTTAATACTAGTAAATGACTATGTCAGATATATATATAGAATGGATGACGCTTTTAGCATCCTCTTTAAATTTTGGTATATCACATATTTTCTTGGTATAATTATTTAGTACAGTGTGTCTAGGAAAGTTCTGTCATAGCAGTGTGAGTGGAGACACGAACCACACACACAAGGCATGTGAGGACATAGGATACAGACACAGGCTGAAACAACAAGCTGCACCAGCTGGTAGGCATATACATGACATGCTAATTAGACACAAGAATTTGTGAGCGATGAGTCCTTATTAATTAGCAAATGACAATGTCAAATATTAGTGACTTGGATAACACTTTTGGTATCTTTTTCGAAATTTAGCATATCATATGTATCTGGTCATGTTATAAAAGGCCCTGGAAAATTGTGATTGTTAGGCTGCGATCACATAGAACTATACTATTCGGGTATATGTGCACGATTTCACCTGGGCAGGCGTATAGATGCAATCAAACACGTGAATTTGATGCTACCGGGTCACATAAGAGGGCACTATTCGAAAAAACGTATAGCTCGCCGTGCCTGTATAAAATATAAACATCGAATAGCATATAGTGAATACCGTATACTTATATATGATCGCAGCCTTAGAGGGATTTTTTGTAGGCATATACATTACATGCTAATTAGAGATTTTTTGAGTGATGAGTCCTTTTTAATATTAGTAAATGACTTATGTCAGATATTGATAGAATGGATGACGCTTTCAACATCCTCTTAAAATGTTGGTATATCATATATTTTGTGAAAGTTTGTAACATCCCTGGAAAAATTGTGATTGTTTTGGGAATTTTAGCAATTGTTAACAATGACATTTTTGTAGAATCCAAAATCTTCAAGATTTTTTTCAAAATTAAAATTCAACAATTAGAAACTTTGTATACATAGCATTTGGCTGTGACATAGAGATTTAGGCGATGTGATGAACTAGTAATGTGATTATGTAGTAAAGATTAAGATAATGCATTTATGGCTTTTGAAAAGTACAGTAAAAGAGGGTTGCTCCCCAGGGACAAAATACAAAATATTGTCCTTTTTCTGCAAGGTTTAAGCTTTCCCCAACCAATGATCCCCTTCATTCCCTGCACCCATACCTCAATGGTGGTTCCCTCCGTGGTCAGAAAATAACACTAGGTGCTTTAACATTGTATAGGGTATGAGGCATACATTTCCTTAAACGTCTGTTTATTTTGCTTCAACAATTTTAACAAAGATTGTAGTTTGCATGTAAAAGCAAAGTTTAGCTAGGGAACATGAACCATATCATGGGAACACAACTAGCAAAATAAGAAATAGCTGAACACATTCGAGGTTCTTTTTCAAAACTTTCGAAACTTTTCATGTTTGTTTTGTGTCTAAGCAAGCTAGTGGAGGTCATACCCATTGCAAACATATTTGAGTTTTGTCTTACTGAGTACCTCCCCACCGGGCTGGTGGGGAGCTACTCAGTACAAAAGTGATTATAGGGATGAACCACACATATGAATCACAGAAGCAGGCCATTGGGTGTTTCAGTGGTCCCACTTATTTGCAACATTAGGTACTTTGATGGGTCATCAAAACTTTACATCAAATTTGTGACATTTTCTATCAACAACTTATGATTTTGTATAAATTTTACGCAGATTTTTTGTGATTTGGTATTTTATAGGTTGGACTTGAAATCCCAAATGACACTCCTCTGCCCAGAAAAAATTGAGGTCCCCCTCGGGTTCGAGTGCTGTACACATTAACAGCCTCAAACTCTGTGTCCCTGATACCAGAAATAGCAACATAGTTGAGTTTGTCTGGGCAAGTTGTGTGTCTAGTATTTCTGTATTGCCGTAGGGTTAGCATTCCAGGCCTATGAGGGGTTGATGGTTTACTCACTTACAGTGTGGCGCTTTGTCTACAAGGGGATTCCCTGACCTAGATGTAACTCTGATGTAGTCTTGGAATTATAAAAACCATTTTATTGTTCCCACTATGTGATAGGAAGTTACAATTTTTATCTATTTCTTATATTCAAAAGTGTGAATTCTCGTAATTTGTGAATATTTGACATAAATTAATCCTAACTCTTGAGCGTTTAAAATCTATCTATTTGGAAATTCCTATATATAAATGGCTAATTTGCCTCATTCAACCACGGGACTCGAACCTGGGAGCTCTCGCATCCCAATCCAAAGTCAAGCAATACCAAGCCACGGGGCGGGTGCTGCCTGGCAGCGATTCGGTGCCTACATATTCCTCTCGTTATGAGACTTAGACTATTTTCTTGATTTTACCCGGATAGTACTTTTTAGAACTAAGGTCCGTTAGGGTTTTGAGAATTCAAAATATTCATCTATAAGTCACTTGTGCACAATACAGCATTACGTATTTTGATAACTTGGCAATCTTTTTTTTATTATTTAATGGGATATTCTTCACAGAAAGAAACAATATTTTCATAGAAATAAAGTCATAAATTTGACATTTAGAATCAACATGACAAGTGTTCCGTGAAAGCTTGAAGTATTTATGTCTGAGATAAAGTAGGGTTATTTTGAAATCAAAAGATATAGGCATATCTTTATTGTGTCAATATTGTACATTGACAAGCAAATACAAATGAAATATATTATCGAGTTGTTTTGTCTGGTATTTTGAAACAATACATTAATTGATTTGATATTCATCAATGCTGTATATTTTATAGAATGACATTGAAATGAAAATGGCCTTGTAAAGATTTTTCTCATATTGATACTTAATTTGTCAAGTAATTAGGCTATTGTACACTGATGTCAGATTAGTTAGCATCAAGGTGTTCAGGTCTCATCTTTTTACTTTGAGTTTCAAATTTGCTGATTGATTGTCGATTAAATACAATACAAAGTTGTCTTTGGAAGATAGCACTTATTTTTGTTGGTGAATACTATCTTAAGTAAATAATATATTTGATGCTTTTATAAAAAATATTTCTATTTAGTTAAAATTGAAGTTGCTATTTTGTTTTCTTTTTAGCTTAAATACAGTGTTATCTTTGGAAGATAACAATTTTGTAAGTTTGCTTGGGCTGATGTTATCTTAAGTAGATAAATTGATGCCTATTATAGAATTAACTTTCATATTTAGTTTTTAAAAATCCTATATCGTAAGTACAAAGTTATCTGTAGAAGATAACTCTTTAATTTGTTACTTGGCTAATATTATCTCACTTAGATAACATATTCAATGTTTTTAATTATTTTTTGTTATTGGACTTTACAGTTCAAGTTGCTATTATTTGTTTTCTGAATAATGCAAGGTTATTTTCAGAAAATAAAATGTGATTTTAGCTAATGTTGTTCCAGGTAGATAACAGATTTGAGACTTTTATTAATTTTGCTCATTAGCTAACAAGTTTATATTTTCTTTTAAGCTTAAATACAAAGTTTGGAGAAAGCACTTTAGCACTAAAAGTTACTTAGGCTAATGGTTTAGTAAGTAGATGTGTAGATGCATGTAGCATATTTGAAACAATTTTTTCATTTTATTTATTTTTTTCTATTTCACGTAAATGTGAAGTTATCTTCGCGTGTCAACAGCTAATTTAGTCTTAGGTAGATAACATTTATGATAACATGCCTTTTGCTGATCACCACCTTCATAAAATTAGCTCCATCAAACCTTGAGCTAATTTTGAAAATCAATACATTTAAATTCTTTGTGAACCAAACATATCTTGTATACCCACCTGTAGACACACCTCTGTGGTTCCCTGTGGCCTCAGGGCCTCCTTTATTAAATCATGACTGGAATGGCTTTGACAAAATACCAGGATATTGTATGTAGCCATTACCATATAGTTTTGTTTGTATTCAGTCTGTCCTGGCTGTCTGTGTGAAGATGCTCTTGAAGTGGTTTTCTAAATGTGTAGGTCAAGACCTTGATTACATGTGACCGACCATCACAAATGTGTCGTAAAGTTGGCATTGGACGTCTTGACTTTTTCATTATTTGCATAGACCATGTTTTAGGCAATGACACATTGATGAACTTTACTCCAAATCCACAAGTTATGATCTGTCAAAGTCTGTCATGGAGTAAAAGCTGAAACATCTTGATGGACTTCACTGGACATCCATAAGTCAAGTTATGGCCCATCAAAGTTTGTCATGGATTGAGAGGAGAAACTAAAGGAAAAAGCATTCAGAGATCAGTGAGCCATAATTTGGGAAAGTATTTACGTAGGTCCCATCAAAAACTTATCCTAAGTCTAGCCCTAACCCTAAAACTATCCCTAAGTATAAGCCTATCTATAACCTACCCATAACAATAAACCCTAACCCTAAAATGTTGGATAAGACCTAAAGTATACTTGGTCCCATATGTTTTTTCTGTTGATATTATTTCATGTTTCCACTTGGTTTTTTTAATCATCATCTTGTTTAGGCTTTTGTCAAGGAAGGAAGCTTTTCTTCAACTGGGCACCATGATGCTTTTAAATTCAGTTAAATTAAAAAATGTTGGTGTTTTGAAGAAAGCATATAACCATTTCAAATCTGCTGTAAATCAATTTTGCCAACTTACGACCTGAAGTAACTTTACAGATCGTTGGGGATGGACTTTCACATACTGATGTGATTGAGATTTCAGGTTCAAATGTGCGAAAGGTTTGGTGATGATAGCAACTTTAGTAAAGAGATTATGGTGTTTGCCTTTGAGCAAATCTCTGTAAATCCGTTTTTGAGGTGGCCAAACCAATGAAATGCTTGGCAACTATAATGTTTTAATGGGGACTGAGCTTATAAGATTTAAACTTTACTTTATTGGGAAAAGTGTGTCTATATTCCTATCAGTAATTTTTATATGTTTGTAATTGTCCTATAGATAAAATATATATTTTTATAGGCAACATTTCTTAACTTTGTGGAATGGGATATTGTGAGATTCAGTGGGTTAGGGTTTGGCTGTTGGTCCTTTGTGCTAAATATTCAAATCGTGATGATGCAAGAGTGTAAAATATCTTGGTAAAATTAAATTCATGCAAATTAAAGCCAATAAGACTTTATTGAAAAACAGCCTGCACCATTCTTTGGTGTCTCTCTTCATATTTATTCTTATATTTATTGGCAAATTAGAAAATTACATAATTCAGGTCAATATTTCACCAATATTTTACCTATATTTCATAACCCTGAACATGATTTTTGTAAATGTTACTTTGTTATAAATGCGTCATGGGGAATTACCATCCTGCAATAATGTGCATTGCAAATACTGTTTGATAGTGTTAGATTTAAATCCAATACAATCACAGTATGTATATAGGAAAAAGGTCATAGCAGCTTAGATGTAAAGCAACCATATGTTGCGGTTGCTATTGATATTGGTATGGGCTAATGTTGTTATGTGATGGTTGCTTTATATTAATCCGGATTTGACCTTCAATTTGTGGTGATTGTTTAGACTTGCACATGAAAATATTTTTAACACAATATCTGATTGTATGGGGTTGAATTGTCTTTCGTACTGACGTGATGTATATGACACATTTGTGTCTGTGTTAGCGTATCATGTGCAATTTTACTTTTAACTCAGATATTTGAACTAGTAATGTGATTATGTAGTAAAGATAAGATAATGCATTTCTGGCTCCTTTTGAAAAGTACTTTAAGTGAGGGTTGCTACACAGGGACAAAATACAAAATATTGACCTTTTTCAGCAAGGTGTAATCTTTCCCTAACCACTGACCGCCCCTCCAATCCTTGCACCCCTATCTCAATGTTGGTTCCCCCACACCACCCCTACCCCCGTGGTCAGGAAATTACACTGGTGTTACAATATTGTATACGATGCATTTCCTTGAACGCATGTTTTTTTTTTGCTTCAACAATTTTGACAAATATTGTAGTTTGCATGTATTAGCAAACTATATCATGGGCACACGACTAACAAAGCAAGAAATAGCTGAACACATTCTGGTTTCTTTTTCAAAACTTTTCCTGTTTGTTTTGTGTTAGCGTATCATGTGCAATTTTACTTTTAACTCAGATGGCTAATTCTTATTTTTGTGTAATTTGAGAGATTGTTGCACTAGATATTTAGGTGAAATAATCATGATTAATTTTAATTCAACCCTGAATATTATTCAAATAGGCACCATATGCTGTCGATGATTTTTGTCCAGAGCTAAATCTAGGAAACGGTATACCCTATATTTGGGATATTTGATGTCTGGTAATAAGAAAAAGATCTTTTTTCCTCAAAATTTCACAAATACTCATGAACCACTTTGTGGAAGCTCGAGTCTGTTATCAATTTTGTTGTCTTAGCTTACCAAAGGAGCTGCAAAATATTGATAAAAGAAAACAGGTCTATCAGTAAATTTTGAACTTAGCAAAATAAAACAAAACCCAACTGATACACCTGCTAATAAACTTGATCAATTTGAAGTTCTTAACTCAATCTACTCAATGGGGTTTAGAAATGGAAATTTGTTTAAACAATTTCAGTTTGTTTTCAATATTAGCAGGATGGAACTCTAGTTTCGCCTACAGATACATTTAAAATTGCGAATTCATATCTTCTATATTTTTCGATATAACTATTGATCCTCCCTGCATTATGTTTGAATGAAATTATTCTATTAAATTCTAGCCTTGGGCTTCAGTGAATTTAGGAGTAGATTGGTGCCGAGAAATTGGATTGCGACTAATGGAGCGCATGAATGAAACATCCTATATTCTATTTTATATGACCCCATCCTGGGTTAATGTCTGACAGTGCCAATACCATAACATAATCAGAAGGGAATTAAGTAAAGTATCTACAACCTTTGAAATAATTTGTACAAATGCTGTCTTCATTTCTCCAGATGTTTACTTTTTCATAGATATTTGTAATCTACAATACTATCCCCTGTTGATAAATTCTTAGTTGAAATCTTAGGTGATATCATTATATGTATATTATAAAATGTATGTAATTTACTTTTAACTGATTGACCTAAACATATTGAAAGCTGTGTGGAACCCAAACCAAAGACAGATAACTGGACAAAAAAGAATACATGGATAGCCATCATGTTATTGGACAGACACATTCTTGCCAAGTTAAATGAAAATCCTCCCACTGCAGACAAAAGAGCCATATTCAATCAATCAATCAATCAATCAATCAATCAATCAATCAATCAATCAATCAATCAATCAATCAATCAATCAATGATACAAGTACTTGCATAAATGGAGTCTATTCGTACAGGGGACCCACGGCTTTATGTGACTGTTCAACCACGGAGCGTAGAATTAAGATGCAATATCTTGACCATACTTTGCCTCGTTCTGAGTTGCGATTCTGTTGATTTACCCACTCAATGACTGGAATGTGCCAATTATAGGAATGGTCTAGAAGAATTATTTTTTTCGAATCAGCGTAACAGTTCCTAACCAACGCAGGTTCCATCAAAGTGGTATATAATAGTGAGAAGGTGCAGTGTTTTCAATGGAGTAGAAATCTTAATAAGTTTACATTTTGGTTCTATATTGTTAGTCAGCTTACTGTATTCAAGGAATGTTCAAATAAATCCATTGGAAATAAAGTAAAATACTTCAGAGGAACTTATCCTATCCATTCTATTACTGGCTGCATGCCATTAGTGTAGGATAAGAGACATATGTATCGGCGTAATGGATACATGAATACAATAGCGCTGTTTTGTTGTACATTACAATGAAGACATTTAACTTGATATCCTATGTTTGTTATGTAGCTACAATAAGAAAAGTACATGTCGTACTTGTTGCTATGTGTACACACAACCTTGAACTAAGCATTTAGTAGTACCACGTGAATCCAAAAAAATTGTGCACAGATTAAAACTGATTTTGACCTTGATAAAAGCACTAAATTGTAATTAAAGTAGTAAAGCAGATTTAATAAGCTTTCAAATGCAGAAAAAAATATAAAAATAGGATGAAAAATAAAAAAGATATGACCAATTTTGTAAGTACTTCTTAGCTTTTATCGTAATGCCATAACCGGTAATTGTGATATGTAATATCTTGCTAAAACTGTGTAAATCCCATTGGAATGGAAGATGGAAGAAAAAGAGACTTACTTACAAAATTGGTCATATCTTTTTTATTATTCATCCGATTTCCATGCATTTGAAAGCTTATTAAATTTGCTTTTGCTTACAATAAAAAAATAAAAAGTACAATTTGGTGCTTTTATCAAGATCAAAAGCAGTTTTAATCCGTGCACAATTTTTTTTGATTCACGTGTTAGTAATAGGGTAATTTAGGTACTACGATTTAGGGAATTGTATGTTAAAAAGGTGATTGTGGGTGTGCCAAAACATTTTTGTCAGTTTGTGTCAGAAATATTCAGTCCAGAAGATAGCTTCATCTCCATCAGAAGTCATGGCTTGTGTTATTAATAAAAATCTAACTTGCATATTTAAGATTTTAATTATATTTAACTGATTGCTAATGTTGCTATTTTCTCTCTTTCTTTTTCATATCTTTGCTGCTTATCTGTTATCAGGAAACAACTTAAGGTGAGTATTATTTCAAAATTAAACACACTGTAAATTAGACTATTTCTTGCATTTGAAATCTGAAACTAAATAATCTTTTAAAATACTCCCGGAAAATTCTGTGGATTTCAATTGTTGCTTTCTCCATTTCCTCCTATTTTGTGTAATCTAAAGCACTTCCATTTTTTTGTCAATATCATTAATATTATTAAAGCTAAAACTTGAGGTTAAAGAAAATTTCTGTTCTTAAATGTCATTCAAGATGACTTCTTGAATAAACACTATTTTTCTAGTTCTCCAGTTCTCCATTTTGTATTTTGTAGTTGAACTTACACGAGACCAACGATTATTGGTTTGTTTGACATACCTGGTGTGAAGTCACTTGCAATATAACCCTACGCAATGAGCATAATTTTCAGCTTATTTTTTAAGCATAATTTTTGGCTTATTTTTTATCATATGGAAAAGTGGTCTCTTCTGCCTATACTCAAAATAACCCAATGATATAACATATAGGCAAATTGGTTTTTTTTGACTTTCGCATGGCATAAGAAAAAAAATAAGCATTATTTTTCTTAGCTTTGCCCTTAGTTCCAAACAACATATATTTAGAACCATTCCCCCGAAATCTTGTCCAATTCGGTTGAGAAACGTCGTCGTTACGAAGTTAGAACACTCTTGTCCCTGTCTAAAATAATCCACATTATAACATTGGCAGTATATGGTTTGCGTTGTTTTGGTCTATACCGAGGGTGCAAGGAGGCCCTCATTTTATATGTTCGAAACTATAGATTGGCTGGCTCCGCTATTTATTCCAAGAAGAAAATATTAATCTACTTAAAACTTTTTAAAGTGTTGTAATTGGTCAATATTTGGCGTCGTTATGATGTAAGAACACATCCACAGTCACAAGACCTTTTTTTCGCTGTTGAGAAGTATAGCATGCAGAACAAATAGGTACCCATTCACCTGGAACAATCACTCACGGACGTGTGTGTGCATTTGTACATGTTAATGCTCAGTCATTATATGAGACGTTTCATTGAAAACTTATCCATATGGCATCAGACATAAATTGACAATGTGGTCATGGAGTAGCCTTGCTTCAAGGCGTGAGGCTGTATATCCCCTATTCCAATTAATACATACAAGGCCTGCTTCCCATTTCCCAGATCTGAAAAATACAGATCTTTCACTTTTTTCGGACATAATCAAAATTGCGCATTTTCATTGATGTTAAATCCATCCTATAATAATGAATCGGCTTCAAGGTCACCTCAAAAATATTATTTTCTTCACAATATGTTGGACTACTATTTCCAAATCTTTATGATAGTGAATTCTTCAGAATCAAATTCAACATTTTCATCAGCGATGTTCAAATGTTAAATCAACAGGATGAGCATTGCTAATTCTCTTATGATAATTAAACAAATTCAAGGTCACTTACACTTTGAATAGAATTATGATTCATTATACTGTTTGATTTGCATGAAAGACAGACAATTGAGATATTGACACCATCCAAGGTTGCCAATGAGTTCACATGAATGGAGATTTAATGTTGAACCTCACTAATTATATTGGCAATCATAATTATATAAGACGGGCCGGGGTTGGGGTACTTGAATTATGAATTAATGGGGGTAAGCAGCTCAAAGGTTGAAATCCATACCCATGTCTAAGGGTATTTGAGGCGGTATTTTTAGACCAAAAATGTCAAATTTTACAATTTTTGACCCATTTGTAAGTGTGTTTTTGTCTCAATAAGGGTTAATTTTGTCATTTTTCTTAATTTTGATGTTTAAGACTCTTGTCTAAGGATTTTTATATACATTGAAACAAATGAGACCCATGGTTGAAATTTTCAGTGAAAAATTCCATTTGAGTGACATGTCCCCTCATAACTTATTATGTGAGTACCCCTCCCCCAGGAAGACAGAGGGGGTTTGATTAGTCTGCATTGAGTTTTGCTTATTGTGTTTGCAATATCTATTACAAGTCACACTTTTCACACATTTTTATAGCTATAGCGATGGGAAAATATTGAAAAATAAAAGAGAACGGAGCACACTGACCTCTGTAAATTAGACTATGTGCTATTAGGCCATCTGTTCCCCCTGCCTAAATCATGCAGTATTCAGTTTATATATACCTTATGTTGCAAGTATTTATATATTTTCATGTATTTGAGCCCCTTTTTGCAGACTGTGCGATAAATATTTGGTCTGATATCAAAATAAATTAACCAAGGAATCCTGCAGGAATGTCAGGAGGATTCCTTGCTCCAAACATCATTTGTTCTCTCTTACAATCCTGTCTCAGTGAAAAATATAAATTTGTGAAAGGAACAAGCATCCTTATAGATTATTCACTGCTTCTTTCTTTGTGATACGAACTGCATTAGAATTAAAAATGATTTTGATTGATGATTTTTAATTGTGGTGCTCTTTGCTGTGTCTCGAGCACTCGCTTAAAGCTAGGATTCACGTAGGAAAATGCACTTTGTAATTTTAATACCGTATTGTTCCTATTAATACCCCACTGGGTGTTGCATTTTACGAAAGGGGGCATTTATTAGGGACCTGTTGATACATAAATTTGTAATGTCGGCTTAACAAATATGGTAATATCGGTTGTGAAAAACCCAGAAGTGGTGCAACATTTTTTCTATTCGGGATTGTGACCTCGTTAGGTCACGGCAACTCCGAAGTAGTGAAAACTTTTGCTTTGACCATAACCTCGTTAACTTACAAGATCTGTTTGCCGTAACTCGCAAAAATGGTCAACTTAATAACATAAGACGATGTTCAAAATTGACCATTTTTGACAGATCATGGCAATTAATAGGAACAATATGGTAAATATTTCAGCTATTTTATGTAATCTTCCTACATGAGATGGCTTTTGTTGGGTGTTTTTTATATCTATCAAACTGGGGTTGTTCTTTTTTAATTCTAACCATTTTAACTCAATAATATGCATGTTTGTTTGTATCAATAGATTTGAAATGTTATGTTTATGATTTCCAATATATTCTTGCCCCCCAGTCATCCAAGGTCATTCCTTTTACTGTCGCCACATCAATATTAATGTTCATTACCATGCATAATTTCATTTAGTAAAGGTCAACATAAACATCCATCGTTTTAGCACTATACATCATGTTCACTTCCATTATAATTCATTATGTTGAAAATCATTCAATCGTAATATATAATGTAATCAGACAAAATTAGCCGGAACTTGAAAATATTGATTTCAAGATGAAATAAGGAAAAACAACAAATATATTTAGACAATATTTGTTAAATATTAGCTATGCATGGTTGTACTTATTAAATAAATTGTTTCTTTTTTCTGTTAATTTCAGCAATTTGCTTTTGACCACTGCTTTTATTCCATGGATGAGAAAAATAACAAATTTGCAGGTGAGTAATGTGCATTGCACAGCAAGAATCTTTCTAGTCCATCAGCTTTGCCTAACACAACAAAAAGATGCACTGCAAAGTGACATTCAAATTATAGTGGAACCGATAAATCAATACAACAATAAAAAAATGTACATTATTTTTTGCAAAATGTCGTGTATTTACAGATAGCTACTCATTTTGAATCTTTTTTACTCTGAATTTAATGTTTGATTATTTTTAATTTGCAAAATATCAATATATGAAGCAGGATACCCTGGTCACATAAGCTTGTGGTGAGGTTACGATGTGTTTACGGCATCATACCAGGTGTCTGACAGGTGGCCGTAAAGATGCCGGTGCATGCCGCAAGAATTGAATTCTGAGTTAAAACCTTGCAGCGTGTATACGATGTCTTCAGTTATGGTCTAATAACCACCAGGGTCTGACCGGTGTAAGACCGGGCATCGCAAGAGCTGGCAAGCATTCACCGGTGTCATACCGATGTCATACCAGTGTTGCGGCTTTGCAGACGCCGGTCGGCGACCCCTGGTTATGTGACCAGGGTATTACTTTTGTTAACAAAATACAATTGCAAGCTAGCCAAGTATACACGTAGTTAAAATATTAAAATATTTTGTATATAACAGACCAGTTTGTTTATTGATATTTTCAATGTAGACCTCATTCCATATGTAACAGCTTGGAAGGTTGAATAATACCTAAGGGTCAAAGTTTATATTTATTTTGTATAATTTCATATTGATCAACAATTATATAAAACCTATATTTTCATATAATTTAACAATGTGTTTCTGTAAAAGTTTCCTTTAACATACCCAATGGTTTATTCATTTTGGGACAAATTCTAAAGTAAAAAAAGAGTTTATATTTGTACAAAGTTTTAAGTTTTGCGATCCATTGATGTACTAATTATTGCAAGTACAGGCCGATTGATACACCATATCCATTCATTCTAAAGGTGCATTTTCAAAAAATAACAAATAAATAAGAATATAAAAATTAAAAAAAGAATAAGCAATTTTTTTAAAAAATTCCCTTGATGTTGCAATGGATAAAAATTACCCTAAATTTGACCCGTGTTTGTAGCACCCGTGTTTGTAGCACTTCTCTTCCGGCCCTTTTTTCACTAATTACACCCTGGGCTGAACATTGGTATTTTTTCGTACCAGCCAGTTGGGCAGGTAACTTTGGCCCAACAAGAAATTTACCTGCTCAACTTTTTAACTTTTAACAATTTTAGAAACAAAATATCACAAATCTTTTCAAAAATCGAAATTTACTACAAATAGTGCAAATTTGAGCTTTTTTCACAATAAAACACATACAAAGAATTTTACCCCATGTCTGGTAGGTAACTCACCCACCTGACCCCAAAGTTACCCGCCATTGGCTGTTTGATAGGTGCTAATATCCAGCCGTGATTACACCCCAATTTGCCCCTTATCACTCTTTCATATCACATTTTCAATAAATTTATAGCCTACCCTCCAAAAATAAAGACTATTGTCTTAGATTGAAATAAATATTTATATACATCTGTAAATGTTTTGGTAAAATGAAATTGTTAGCAAATACCATTTAACCTTGCGATCAAAAATCAAAACATTTTGTATTCAAACAATCCACAAAGCTCTTTTTCCTCTAGAGCATTTAATTGAATCAGAGCTGCTCTTCAAATAGGTATACTCAATTTATAAAAATAACAGAAACCCCTGTCATTTTATTGTCATCTAAGAATTGAATCCACTTTGCAATATGTATTTAACTCTTGTCAAAATATATTTGGATTGTCTTCTGTATACATACAGATTTATCATTTCTACCATTTATCAAGCAATATATATGATTCTTGGAAATCAATAACATTTATATTGCGATATTTCCAGTGACTCACTCAATGTATATTTTTAACCCCCCCCCCCACCTATAACAGGAGAAAAAGCAAATTATTTTATGGGTTGGTGTAACTGCATTGTTTTTTATTAAAATTCGGATTTTTTTGTGTCAAAAATATTTTTTGTCCATTTTGTCCTTGAAAGTATACATGAAATATTGTAAAGGAGTAGCTTATTTATCAACAGCCTCAGATGTGTGGTAAAAAAACTATCCAAATATATTATTTTTGAATAAAAAGAACTGTACAAAAAGAGTGGCTGTTTAAAAAAAATAAATTGTGTGTTTACTTTATTTTCTGGCCACAGAAATTTTTTTTCCAATGTAAGACCCATACAGCAAAGTGACTCAAGTCATACTGTAATGCTTGCTGGTATTTGAGATAACCTCTTTTTTGCCCAACTTGTGAATTCACCCATTTTGTCTGAAGTACAAATGCTCTTTATAGCAGCACATATTAGCTGAACATCGCACATCTAAAAGCAAGTTAAAAAGTTCCTACGAATCAACAGTCATATTTTGTCTAATTCAATAAATCTCTGAATGCAATCTTGAACCAAAGGCTGAAACAACAAAAGTGAGTGAATTTCTTGACACAATTCTCAGTTAAAGACTTGACAAGGAAAAATCAATTTGAACCGACTAGTTTCATCAATTCCGGAGCGTATTTATCATGGATTTTAAACTTGTGCAATCAAATGACGTGTTTTTTGTGTCTTGAAATAAGTAACCTTTAAATGTTCACCCTGTGACAGCAAAGTTGCTCGGTATTGATGGGGTTATTTAATGCTATACGTAAGAGAAGAGAGAGAAAAGAGTGGCTTTACAGTATCATCACTAAAAAAGAGAGAGAAAAAGACTTGCTTCAGGTTAAACGCCACTAAAAAGTATCGTTGTTAAATAGCCATAGTGACTTATCAAGAATTTTGCATGAAAAATCTTCTAGAGATATTTTAGATCAAAAAAATATTTATACATCTGTAAATGTTTTGCTAAAATAAAATTTGTAGCAAATACCATTAATGACCTTGCAAACAAAAATCAAAACATTTTCTGTTCAACTTGCCTCAAATACAAACAATCCACAAAGCTCTTTTTCCTCTAGAGCTTTTAATTGAATCAAAGCTGCTCATCAAATAGATATACTCAATTTATAAAAATAACAGAAACCTATGTCATTTTATTGTCATCTAAAATTGAATCCACTTTGCGATGTGTATTTAACTCTTGTCAAAATATATTTGGATTGTCTTCTGTACATACAGATTGATCATTTCTACCATTTATCAGGCAATATATATGATTCTTGGAAATCAATAACATTTATATTGCGATATTTCCAGTGATTCACTCTATGTATATTTTTAAACCCCACCTATAATAGGAGAAAAGGCAAATTATTTAATGGGTTGGTGTAACTGCATTGTTTTTATTAATATTTCTGATTTTGGGGGTCAAAATTAGATTTGTTGTCCATTTTGTCCTTGAAAGTATACATGAAATAGTGTAAAGGAGTAGCTTAACAGATGTTTGGTAAAAAAACTATCCAAATATTTTATCTTGGAAGAAAAAGAACTGTACAAAAAGAGCGGCTGATTTTTAAAAATAAATTGTGTGTTTACTTTATTTTCTCACAACCAAAAAAAAAAAAAAATATCAAATTTTGGACCCATACAGCAAAGTGACTCTAGTCATACTTATAATGCCTGCTGGTATTTGAGATAACCTCTTTTTTGCCCAGCTAGTGAATTCATCCATTTTGTCTGAAGTACAAATGCTCTTATTAACAGTTTACTGTACTATTTTTTGATATTTTAGTTACTGTAATGTGCATGTGTGGAAGAAATAAATTATGTCATGTAGTCATGTTTCATAACTTGGAATTTTGATAAAAAGCTATCCAAATATTTTTTGAAGAAAAAAGAATTGTACAAAAATGCAGCTTGTTTTTTAATTGTGTTTTTACTTTTTTGTTCTCGCAACCAAAAAAAGCCCAATGTTAGGCTCATCATATAGGCTACATTAAAGTTACCCTTATCCATGTGGGTATGTGAGATAACCTGTTTTCCCCCCAATTTGTGAATTCACCCATTCTGTCTGAAGTACAAATGCTCTTTATAGCAGTACACATTAGCTGAACATCGCACATCTAAAAGCAAGTTAAACAGTTCCTACGAATCAACAGTCGTATTTTGTCTAATTCAATAAATCTCTGAATGCAATCTTGAACCAAAGGCTGAAACAACAAAAGTAAGTGAATTCCTTGACACAATTCTCAGTTAAAGACTTGACCAGGAAAAATCAATTTGAACCGACTAGTTTCATCAATTCCGGAGCGTATTTATCATGGATTTTAAACTTGTGCAATCAAATGACGTGTTTTTTGTGTCTTGAAATAAGTTACCTTTAAATGTTCACCCTGTGACAGCAAAGTTGTTCGGTATTGATGGGGTTATTTAATGCTATACGTAAGAGAAGAGAGAAAAGAGTGGCTTTACAGTAACATCACTAAAAAAGAAGAAAAAAGACTTGCTTCAAGTAAAACGCCACTGAAATGTATCATAGTTAATAGCCATAGTGACTTATCAAGAATTTTGCATGACAAATCTTCAAGAGATATTTTAGATCAAAAAAATATTTATACATCTGTAAATGTTTTACTAAAATGAAATTTGCAGCAAATACCATTTAACCTTGCAAATAAAAATCAAACCATTTTCTATACAACTTGCCTCAAATACAAACAATCCACAAAGCTCTTTTTCCTCTAGAGCATTTAATGGAATCAGAGCTGCTCTTCAAATAGATATACTCAATTTAGAAAAATAACAGAAACCCCTGTCATTTTATTGTCATCTAAGAATTGATTCCACTTTGCAATATGTATTTAACTTTTGTCAAAATATATTTGATTGTCTTCTGTACATATAGTTTTTTTGCAACCAAAAAAAGCCCAATGTTAGGCTCATCATATAGGCTACATTTAAGTTACCCTTATCCATGTGGGTATGTGAGATAACCTGTTTTTCCCCCAATTTGTGAATTCACCCATTCTGTCTGAAGTACAAATGCTCTTTATAGCAGTACACATTAGCTGAACATCGCACATCTAAAAGCAAGTTA
>JXSR01S018881.1:1751-11786 GCA_000969725.1 Ophiothrix spiculata | reverse complement strand
TCTTCAGGTGATGGTGTCACCTGAAGAACTATTTCAAGAGCCACTGACTTATGAGAGAGAAATTGCGAGTAATTTTTTGCAGTTAAATAATAGTGTGCTAAATAAACATAACTCATGGCAGCCATTGCAGAGATGACTTTCTTGCTCTCAGTTGACGATTTAGGCTGTCTAAAGGAATGAGTCACTTAGTCTACGTGTCTTGTCTTAAGGGGATTGCCGTCGTGACATACGAGGAGTGCTTACATATGTATGTATCGTAACATGCTGTGTCAGGATTTGGGGGTTGATTTGAAGAATTTATATATAGCGCTTATGTAATGTAGTGAAATAAAACTGCATTACTTGCTGATGAAATATTCTCTCTTTTAGGAACAAACTGTATTTGTTATCATCACAAGATTGATTTATACCGAAATTACATTGGAACGTTTTCAAGAATATATTAAGCATACAAAATTTCACAGGAATGGGAAGGTCATGACTTGATATACTGATATATTTAGCAGCATGGTGCACTTGGGGCACCCCTTTTCCTCATCGTCCTTAGAGATTTTTGAAAAATGTTGATGACCTACGTAGAGCCATTTGGTGATATATTTTCACATTTCTGAAGTATTTTGTTTTGATATCAGACTGTATTACAAGTGTATTTAAGTGGTAGGACTTTAACAGGCATGATGATTTTTAGCAAATTGTAGAATTTTGGTCAAGTTTTCGTGGATGACTCCCAGGACAAAAGTAAATGGGGAAACATATTAGGCTATTCCACAAATCAATGAAACCCCAAGAAAACATACTATGATTCCCATCAGTTTGTAGTTGGGAAATACCAAAACAATTGAACTATATTTTTCATGATGGTAATGAAAGTATATGAATTTTCAAATATTTCGCTCTAATTTGAATAATTTCAGGCTAAAATAGTAAAGAAAGCATGTGAATTTCGTATGTTTATCAATGATGGAAAAAAATAAAGAAAGACACGCACATAAAGATTGAAAGTAAATTACAGGTAATAGCTCATTTCCAGGATGTTTCAGGTAGTTTATGAGCTCTGGTTCTCTCAAGATTTATTTTTAAATATAACCACATTATGTCAGAACACAAAATATTTTCAAAACCATTTGTAAACCGAGAATTGTGTGGACTAGTTTTATTTTGTCAATATTGAAAGAGAATGAAAAGTATTTTCAAATCTAGTTACACACTGAAAATGGTGTAGACTTGTTTTATGAAGAAAAGAAGAGACATTGTCTCTGAAAAAAAGTATTAAAATAATTGATTGTAACTGTACATGTGGTTAAATTATTTTTAATAACATGGAACTTTATTTAACTTTCTCCATGCATTTAGATATATTCCAGACAAAACCGTGAATCTTTTTGTTAAGATGATGTATTTAAAAATAGTTCAAAAAACTTATTCAAACTTTTTGTGGATGTGCCATATTCGAAAATGTTGAGTAATTGTAGAAAACAAAATTTACAAGATGTTGGATATGACTGCAATTGACTGCAGGCGTTGTGGGATATTATATGAGTTGAACAGCAATTGAGTAGAGATGATATGTATAACAAGTGTAACTGTCACCACAAGATTGGGAAGGAAAACTAAGCAGAGAGGATGTGTGGTAGAGAACGAGGAGAAATTTGTTACCTCAAGAATTACTAGGGAGAGTCTGAGTGAAAGTACATGGTGGCATGTTGTGCAATGAGATTTAATGGTAGATGTCTGGCAGATTTTGTTGATAAATTGAAGTTGTTGAAATGGAATGAAGCAAATTACATTTATGGTGAACTTGTTTCTGGAATCTGTTTAAGTACATTAAGCTTGTTGAATTCTTTAATAATATGTGTACTGTCATTGCAAACGGATATGCGTCAGTTTCTCTTGTTAACATCAACTCTCATTTTAAAGAAAAACTTAGCCCAATTTTCATCTGATTACATCTTGAAACCTGTGTCACATTTTTAGGCTGCATCAATATGTTTGAATCACAAATTGGCACAGGCAAAGTATCACTTGATTCTATAATATTAGAATAATTAAGGAACCTGTACAGAAACTGTTTTCTTTGCTATGATGTATTTGTTAAAATATGTGTTTAAAACTTCAAATCCTGATTTAAGTCAGTTTTAAAATACTTTAAAATATTTTCTGATAAAGTCATTGTTCCAAAGTATATTTAAACTTTATCCTTCTTGAAATATTTTCAACATTGTTGTGCAATTCTAAATTGTTGAGTTATTGCAGAAAGCATGATTTCAAAAATGTTGAATACCGACTGATATTGACTGCAGGCATCGTGGGATATTATATGAGTTGAACAGCAATTGAGTAGAAATGATATGTATAACAAGTGTAACTGTCACCACAAAGATTGGGAAGGAAAACTAAGCAGAGAGGATGTGTGGTAGAGAAGGAGGAGAAATTTGTTACCTCAAGAATTACTAGGGAGAGTCTGAGTGAAAGTACATGGTGGCATGTTGTGCAATAATTTTGTTGATAAATTAAAGTAGTAGAATTGACTTACGTAGATGGGATTTATTTTGAAATAAATCTTTTCCTGAAGTCTGGTTTTAAAAAGGTACATGAAGCCTGTTGAATTATTTGGTAATTTGTTTATTATCATAGAAAAGAATATGATTGTCAGTTTGCCATTTCATCATCACTTTAACTCAAAAATAATAATGATAAATGACCCCAAATATTGCAACAGATGCAAAATGCAAAATTGTATATGGTTGAATCACTGACTAGCACAATGATTTGTACGAAAACATTTTCAGTACAGTGGAACAGGCCTTATTTTTCCTAACCTTCTGGTCAATGCTAAAATATAAACTTGTGCATTCAGACAGTTTGTTTCCTCATGGTGAAAATGTCTGTTAGACGGATTTTTATTAATTTGTGTGCTTCTCCTTTTTTACCCAAAAATGTGCAAAAATCACCATTTTTTGAACTGCCTATATTTTGTTCAGAGTTTTATCAAATTTTCTCATTTTGGTGTTAAGGGATACAGAAAAACATGTTTAAAAAATCTGTTAGACAGATTTTTGAAATACTTCAAGTTACAACATAATTACTGTTTAACTGTGTTTTGACTTGAAACCATTTCGACATTTTTGCTAATTTAACAGAAAATTCAAGGTCAAGCACCAAAATGTCATCATAAATCTATGTAAACTATGGTTATGAATAACTTCAGTAACATTTTGTCTGGAAATAAAACAACGAATCGGTTATAATTAATATTTCTTAATTATGGACTAGTTTTAAAGGCACTAGTGTTCTGTTAGCAATTAACAGCTATTGTATTTTCAAGACCATTGGTTACCCAATGGTTTAGCATTGCTCACAACACCATTCATACACTCATTACACCAAGTCAATAGTGTGTGTTTAAATGACTAGATCATTCAGCTGAAGCATTCAATAAACGCACCACTGATTGGCTTAATATTTGTCCTTGCAGGCAATATCCTACTTTTGACCAATACAAAACATCTCAGCTTCTAGTGAACCAATGACCTTGAAATTTTCGGCATATAAGGGGCTTCCCTTGGCTAATATAAATTTAAAATATCAATCAGGCACTGTATAACATAATAATATTTTAGTTATTTAAAATTAGGAAAAATAAGGCCTGTTGCACTTTACCAATATTTTTTTCTTTGAGATCTCTGAATCACTTATGACTTATAAAGAATGTATTTGTTATCAAAAGAACAAAAGAACAAACAAATTCAAGTATCTAAGTAGTGAATCCTTGTATTTACATGATCAACTTCTGATTCAGATCTCTTTAAAATTGTTTTCAGACATAAAATAGCATGTTTTGATTTTTGTTTATACTATCTTTCAGCAATATGAAATTGTTGAGTTGTATTTAAGCTTGCATATTCTTCAAACAAATTTGCTGCAATATTTTTCTATACTCTATAAACCTTGAAGTATGCAACAAACAGCCGATTATTGTACTTAAACCAATATGACCATACGGGGAAGTAAATTGGTCCATATTTTTCTAATCATAACCACGTACCTAATCTTGCTGAATATTCAAATTAACCTATGTTCAATGTTTGGCCATGTGTACAAAAAATATTAATACATAGTGATTTGGTCATAATCAATCCTAATCAATCATGACACGTCTCTTACACAATTCAAAACCACCAGTTCACAATGTTGTAGAATACAAGGACTATGCTATGGATCTCGTAACAGAATCTGATTGCTTGCTGCATACTTCAAGATTTATAGAGTATAGATGTGTTGATTAATCCTGGCATGCAAAGTCATCTTGTCTTTTGACATAAATATAGAAGATCTTGCAATTATCGGATATATGTGAAAACAGTTGTCATTTTACATTATTTGTTCAAACTTTTTTTTTTATTCAGGGCTGTTTCAAGCAGATTTTGAAAACGTTTGTATTTATTTGTTTAAGAGAAAGTAATATTTAACAAAATAATTTTGTTTAGCTTTATGAAACTCCCACATTATTCTGCTATCAGTTAGATCTCTTGCATACAATTCGGTAAATATTTTTTGTTAAGTTTCATGAGAAAAATATATGACTGATTCGTAAAATGACATACAGAATGTATTTTTAGCTATAAAGTATTGATCAGGAGCTTCTTGTTTGTTTGTATTCAAGCAGTGAATCTTTGTATTTACATGATTAACTTCTGATTCAGATCTCTTTCATCTATGTGTTATTATAGTTATCAGATATAAGATAGTGTAAAGTTAGTTTCAATTTTTGTTGGTCGCATACCTACTACGACATGTAATCATTGTTCACTTTGCATATTATAAAAAAAAAAAAAAGAAAGAAAGAAAAAAAAAAAAGAAATTGTAGTGATAAGTAGCTATAGATGGGTTGATTAATCCTTGCAGCTTATAGAAACATAGAAATGTTTTCGTCTTAAATATTCTATTATATTGTCTTTTGACGTAAAAATGGAATATCTTACGATTATAGGATATGTGGAAATAGTTGTCATTTAACATTATATGTTCAAAGCTTTTGTGGAATTCAATACTGCTTGTAGCACATTTGGGATAGAAATAGTGAAAATATGTATATTAGTTTAAAAAGTGGAAAAACAGAAAATAATTTTGAAGCTTGATGAAAGCCTCTAGAATTCTGTTATCAGTTAGATCTCTTACAATAGAATTCAGTAGATATTTTTAGTATTATATCTTGTTCTTTGAAGTATAGGACCAACTCATAAAATTATCTACACATATGTTTGTTCATTATTCATGTTATAAACAAGTTTAGAAATGTTGTTGATTTAGTGTATTATTTAATAACGACAAACACCATTTATTAAACTCCACCTTGAAAATGAGAAAAGTTACAAAATTTCCATTTCAAAGAATTTGGATTTACACTCTTATAAATTGAGTCGTCAAAGCAACCTACGATTTTTGTGTCATTTAGTTGTTTTTCATCTATTTAATACAATTAATTGATCTCCTTCCAAATATTTATTGTATTTTCTGTTCTCTTTGGGTTTAATTATTCATGTTTCTTCTTAATCCACCTTTATATCAACGTTATTTCAAGTTTTTATTCTTTTTGTACTGGGAAAAAATCCAAGATTTGAAAGCAGTCTTTTAATATACACAGTTTGACAAATATGTTTCAGGATTAGAAAGCATTTCTTTTGAAAAATAGATAGTTTGACAACGTAAATAAAAAACTGTGTTGATTAATTTTGGCAGGTGTGGTATAAACATGACACATCATCTCAATTTACATGTTTGTCTCCTGACATAAAAAGAGACGAGCTCTGTTTAGTCGTTGTCAGGTGTACGTGGAAGTTGGCGTCAATTCTCATTTCTGGTTCAAAGCTTCGTTGTATTCAGTGACACATTCCATGCAAATTGATTGTGATTTATGTGTAAAAGGAAAAGAATGATGCACAAACGTTGATTCTTTGAATTGCTTATGTCGTAATCAATTAAATAAATCTTGTAATTCATTCAAATCCTGTATTTGTTAAGTGAACAGATATAAGAATGTGTGATAGATAAACTTATTTAACTTGTATGCTTACAATGTATTATTGACAAAACTTTTGTTCATGTTAATATGTCAGTAGAAACAAAAGCTAAAATATTAAAGATTTCAACCAATATCAAGATGCTGGGATGTGTGGTATTTCGCATTTTAATCAACATGTACAAGTGTAAAATTTGTTACGTATGTGGTGACGTTTTAATAGCTATAATGACTTAGACAATACCTAAACATGTTATAGTTCCTTAATGATTTCTTTTGATTCTGAAATCTTATAGATTTGAAGTTGGTCCAAATGTGTAATACATCATTTCTGAAGTAAATTTTTGAAGTTTCTAAACATTTTTCTGTGCTTAAAATGAAAGTTTACTTAACCATTATGTTGTGCATTTTAAATTTGAGACCATGTCAACTATTTACCTTCTGAACAAGTGTTGGTGGATTTTTAACTTCTGTTCTGTTTGCATAAGAACATATTAGAATAAGTGTGTACCAGTTTTACATTTTAAGAAATGTGGGTGTTGAGCACTTTGAAAGTAAAGATATTTCTTAAATTTCAAACTGTTCAACTATTTCCCCAAAAATGTTGTTAAGAAACCAAGTCATGAAAATATGAGTGGAACAGATTCAGAATTGTTAGCATTAATTGATAGGGAAACAGTTTTGTTGATATGTGATGCCAAGAAAAGTCATCTACAGGCATTCCAGGATATTGGATGAGTTGAACGACAATTGAGATGAAACGATATGTATAACATGTGTAACCGGCACCATAAAGATTTATATAAAAATCATACTTAGGTAAGGAGGTTGATGGGAAACGAGCGTAATTGTAACCATCAAAATCTACCAGAGATATTTGAGTCAGGTAAAAGTGCATTTGAAATAATCTTAAGTGATTTAGTATTGTATCTCGTTACTTACTTCAGGAACTTATGCGAGGAAACTACGTAAAGATGTTTGCTAGCAATTAGATATTTACACGTAATGTTTTGTTTATAGATATTTAATTTAAAACTTGTTGAATTTTTTTGGTAATCAACACATTTTTCTGAATGCTTAACATGATTTTATTCTTGTTTTTCTAATTTATAAATTAATTTGAAAGTGATTTATGGATAATTTGATGGGATATATAAGATGATGTTAATTTGCTGATTCTCTGGTTATTTATTATAAGTACCCCTAGGATATAAAATGACAGGAACAAGTTAATTTGCTGATTCCCCTGTTATTTATTAACTAAACACCCATAGGATATAAAATGACTGGAACCAGACAAGAGTTAAGTGTTTTAAGTAGGTTAGTCCCCAATCAGTCTGCTACAGAAATTCATCAATATTCATGATCAAGATTATTTTAGATGCATTTTTTATGTTTTTGATTTCAATTTTTTCTGATATTTTGAGGCAATACAGTAAGGAAGCAGATAATCCTGTAAGCTTTTGTAGGAATTAGTTCATTACTAGGTTAATTATGCAGTTTCAAGTATAATAGTCCATGCATAATTTAAATGGAATAAATCGTGGTAATTTATAATTTGAAAAGTATGAATTATACATTTGGTATTTTCAATTTTGAAGTGCATTTTGCACATTTTGTTTTTGTCAAAAATTGACAAAATTTATCAGTTTAATTTAAAAATATAGCTGTTTTGTGTGTATCTAACAGATAGTTAAAGATAAAACTATAATCATACATTTTCTGTTAGATACATAAAACGAAAACTTTTGAGTCTTTATGTATGTGTGATTCAGCATTAAAAATCACAATTTTAGTAGCAATTATCTTTAACTGTCAAATTTGTGTAATGGATATTGTACTTTCTAAATTTAGTGTGTCTGAAGTATGTGTGAAATTTTAAAATGGTATATTTCATTTAGGCGACTGTCTGACTCCTGTCGTAATCATTCTGTTCTCATAGATACTGATATATTCTTTACTGTATGGGCTTCTGACAGAATCCTTTTATTTTTAAAGTGAAATAAAAGATGGACTGTTTTATTGTTATTGTTTTTGTTGTACCATATAATATTCCATGCAAATATTCATCATGCTAGTAACTTAGTAAGATAATTGCCTATTGTATTTTTTGACAAAATTTCAATTTTTGAATGAATCAGCTCTTCAGATTAGGTGACACCTGCTGTGAGTAAATTAAAATATATATATTTGTCCTTGAACATATTCTAAAAATTCAAAACGAAAATTGCCTCACTCAAGTCTGCGACTTATTGAGAATAGAATTGCCTATGCTTTATATTCCTGCCTATCTCACAACAAGTAATAATATAATTGCCTATCTCACTCTATATTTCTGCTTATCTCACTTTATATTCCTGTTTATCTCAAATGTTATTATATAATTACCTATCTCAATTTACAAAATTACTAAAGTCATTTTTGGTGGTTACACAATACTTCTACAGACACATGAACATGGCCATTATTTGCTTTGTATCATCAAGTTAGTATATTGGACATTCTCAAAAAAGGCAAAAAATATAGACTGTTTTTCTCAATTTTTTCAAAAATAAAAAATATATGTAGGTAAAAGGTTTTAGCATGACGATATTGCATATGAGTGGAAAGGGTTAAGCGCATAAAGTGTTAATAAATGCAGTAAACCCCTATGGTAAAAAGAATAATTATAGGTTAATTACATTAACTTGACTAGAGGAGAGAGGTTGTTGTCTGTAAATATTGAGACATGCAGCTTATAGCATTAACGCCTTAATGAAAGAAAAACATGAAGCTTATTAGATCCATTCTGCTCATAGGTGAAGAGATAACAAATATGTTTTACTGTAATCCTCATAATGAGGAATTTGGACGAAAGCAATATGGCAGCTTAAAAAGAAGTATTTGGTTATGTTTGAAGTTCAAACTCTTGTTTAGCACTATTTTATATCAACACTCGGTGTAAGCTGAACATTGCACTGATGGTTGTGCTATATATTGCTGTTATCAACCAATGATAAAAATTTATAAGTAAAGACAACATTTATTTGAGCATCCATAGGAATCTTCAACTTACCCTCCAAGGGTCATCAGGCATTTGAGTCAACTCACACTGAATCTTGGAATCTTGGGGAAAACAAGCACAACGAATCTTTGAAATATTGTATTTGTTCAAAGTGATTTGTTCAACCTACTTATTATATGTGTATGATCAGATGAGAACAAAGATTACTTCATTATTAGAAAATATATTTGATCTGAAATGTAACCGTTAGGCTCATATGGTAGCAAGTAAAAATATCTTATAGTGATCAAGGTATATACATGAGTAGATTCATGTAATTTACAAGACCTGAAAGAAAATAAGAAGTTGGTTACAGGGATTAATGATGGTGTGATTCAAAAGGCCAACCAACAATGTAATGTGTTATGCGTATAACATTTACTGCAATAATTTCATGGTGACCATATAACTTTGAATGTCTGTTGTTCATTTAAGTGGCATAATATATGATTACAAAGATAATGCAAATATATATCAACAAAGGAACAAAGCAGAACTATGTCTTTATATTACTTACTCAATAATATGTAAAAATAACAAGCATATTGGAAGTTATGTTTGCAATTTATTTACAAATACCATAAAGTTACTGTTATGACTGGTTTCCATGCAGTCAATTTATTGGTTTATAAATGCAAATCGTCAGATCTCTAAGAATTTATTCTTAGTTCTTTGTTCTGCTTGAAAAAATATAAACCCACCCATTTGTTTAAATTTTTAAGAGCAACATTTCTGAATGCCTTTAAAAAATGATGGACGATTCTGTTTAAAATAAAATTAACTGATTTAAATAAAATTTTCTTATCACTCATCATGAACAAAAAAAAGAAGATTTGTTCCTTTTTTACAGAATGAAAGTTATTTCTGCTTTTATAAATGCATCAGGGACTTAGAAAACTAACATTACAATAGTCAGCTTTATGAACTTAAAGGGGCAATTCATGATCCACTTTTCACCCTCAAGGTCACCTCT
>JXSR01S018879.1:121223-141545 GCA_000969725.1 Ophiothrix spiculata | reverse complement strand
GTAGATACTATATATTATTATTCACCTTGTTTAAAATAATGGAAAAAAACACACCTTGTTTAGGCTTGTACCTTGTTTAGGCTTTCGCCAAGGACACCCAACTTGGTACTTATTCCAAGTAAGCTGAAAGAAGCTTATCTTCAACAGGGCTCCAAGATGTTTTTTTAAATTCAGTTTTGAATGCAGGAGGAAGACCTGAGTACCCGAAGAAAAACCTGCGGAATCGAGTATGGACTGAAAATCAAAAACCGAAGTATATTTTTCGAGAATATTTTGCACATTTAATATTTTAAAATATTTTTAATATTTTAACGACTTTTTGTCAAAATGCTCGATTTTTTGTAGTTCGAACCATTAATCAAATTTTTCATGCTTATGGTCGAGATAAATTACAAATGACATTTTACACTTTTAATGCTAGCAACAGCACATTTTCGAAAAAGCTATAGCTACATACATTGGTCAAAATAGTGAGAGGTATTTGTGTGAAATAGTTGAAGTGTATTAAATGGACAATTGTTATATTCATGGTCATACCTTGCAGTGTAATCAAATAAATTATCCACAGACTAAAGGTCAGATTATACTTTTTTTGAGCTACCAAACATTTGGTGATTCAAGTCTTTGTCATCTTATATTCTGATATATAGTTACAATGTATTTTCTATTAGTAACGGATACTTGGTGATGAAAAATCAATACTCCATCAAATTTTCTTTGC
Source organism: Ophiothrix spiculata (assembly GCA_000969725.1). Taxonomy (NCBI): domain Eukaryota; kingdom Metazoa; phylum Echinodermata; class Ophiuroidea; order Amphilepidida; family Ophiotrichidae; genus Ophiothrix; species Ophiothrix spiculata. The sequence continues at coordinate 140,824 of JXSR01S018879.1, read as the reverse complement.
TTGGTGATTTGCAACACCAATCATCCGTTATTGATTAGAAGATGCATTGGGATTAATGTAATAACAAAGACTTGTTGCACCAAATGTTTGATAGCTCAAAATAGTATGATTTCACCTTTAGGCAAATATTTTAGTAGCGTTTAATACATAAGATATTTTTTAAATCAAAACTAGAGTTAATTGACCTTGTAGAGAACATGTTCAATGTGCATTGTTTTGTTAACTCATATACATAAAAACAAATAAGAACACCGCACAAATTGCTTCGTGAGACAAACTTGATTTTAAAAAAACCCGTTTTTATCTTAAACTACAGTACTTCTATACATGAAATAACTTCTATACATGAAATAACTTCTTTACATGAAATAACATCTATACAGTTAACAAATATTACATGAAACTACTTCTATACATGAAATATTACAGTTAACAAATATTTTTTGGGAACAATTTTTGCGACCTTTTTCCACTTTCAGATTTCTGGTGCAACTCTTGTTGGCGGCGGTATCTTCTTACATCAACGCGAGGGTCCATTCGCTACACTGCTTCCCAGTTTTCCGTTCCTCAATGCTGCTAATCTCTGTATCGCTGTTGGTGTCATCATAATGACTGTGTCATTCTTAGGATGTTTTGGTGCTCTACAAGAAAATGCCTGTCTCCTGGTTACGGTAGGACACTTACAAAAGTGCTATTTAAAAGTTTAAAATTACACTGTGTGTCAAAAGTATTGTCTACCCCTAGTTGCTTCACAGCGTGTATACTCACAATTGCGGTTGTCCTAAAATGTCAGGTCATCGATATTTTTCCAAAAATAAGAGCGAGATCCCCTTTGTCTTCATTATTGAAAGGCTGTCTGTAAAGCTAAGGGACCAATACTCGTACCCTGAGGGACACCCAGCGTGGGTGGAAACTTGAAGTGGACAAAGCAGGAAACTGGCCTAAGGAATTGAGCTTATAACAACTACAAAGCACAAGTCATCAATAATCGAACAAGAATAGTCCTTAAAAAGGACAAACTCACGTTACCCCGGAGTCATGGTCAAGATTGCACTGTGTACCAAATGCTCAATAATTATGCCTACCATCATTTATTGCTTCTTATCATGCTTATTAAATTGTTTGTACAGCAAGTTGACTAGTAGGCCTATGTGATTTATATAGTTTCCTATACTAAATCAGTCCACTCCTCCTTCCTCTTATGGCACAGCTAAGTAATTATAGGTATAAGTCAATCTGGAGATGTGATCTGAGAAATTGGGGAGTTCTGGCTACTAGACGGAGTAAACTTTGGTTTATTGAATAAGGAAGAAGAGATAAAAGTGCTACAAACAGACAGACGTATGTGTGATGCAAGAGTTCTTGTCGAATAGGGGTACACTCACTGTGTGAGAAGAATGATGACATCCCCAAGCCTCCAACTCAACCTAAAAAGTGGTAACCATGCGAATTCTAATCTAAATATCAAGGAAAGAGGGTATATTACTATTCACTGAAATCGGACCGCAAAACCACTAAAAGGGGTATTCTGAGCATCCATCTTCACAAAACTAAAAAAAAAGGAGTATACACAGAATTTCGCAATCAGTCTTTGCCTGTTACATCATTTAGTATGAAGAAAATCTTGGAAAGATATAAAAAGAGGTATTGATTAATGAGGCACATCCCAATGATATAATAAGGAAACACAAAGGAAGCAAAGTTCTCTTTTTCAAGGACCATATATATTAGCAACGAAAACAAATGTACACAATGCCTTGTTGCATTTTTATTTGGGAGTAACAGTCCTCGGGAGTTCAGTAGACATGAAAAGTAATGTTGATTCCTGCATGTTTTGTATATAGGAGTCATTGAAATGGAAGTCTAAAAATCTAGTAATTGAAAACCTTGAAGAAATGAGGGGGGTATGTATGACTTTAATTTTGTCATTGATTTGAAGAAGAAAATGGGTAAAATTAATGTAATGTTGATACCTATATGTTTTTTCTTAATATATATATATTAAATTATAAGAGTAATTGAAAAGGGTGTCTGAAAATATTGCCATTGAGAATCTTGAAAGAAAGCCTGGGGTGGGTGTGGGTATGTTTTACCTTAATTTTGTCATTTATTTTGCAAAAAAGGGGTGAAATTAACATGATTAACGAAAAATTATTGAAGAGGTGGGATTTAAAAAAAAATAAGAATTTGCATGTTTACCACTTTGTAACTTAAGTTGTAGGACCCAGATTGCCCCACACTTTCCTACTATAGCTCTAAAAAATGTGTGTTAAAAGTTTCAAAATCTATGCTTTTGGAGGTGGTGTTTTACATTTAATATTTCACAATATGATATTGCCAGGGAATGTTTAAATCTAATAAATCAAAAGTAATTTAAAAAGCAGATTTATTTCTTTTAAAAGAATTTGACACACTTCAGCCCTGGTGAGTTATCACACACAATATTATTCTATTCACATGGAGGAATGATATCTCTAGCTTGACCAATCAAAGACACTGTTTCAATAAACAGTTTATTTGCAAGGTCATAACACAATAGTCATGCAAAAATCCAAAGTTCTAATGTTTTGATCAAGAACATGTAATGGCCATATTAATTTTAGTGGTATTTATCTGCACAAAACAGTCTCTTAACAGCTTTCAAGGTCCAATGCATTTCTAAAATCTTGTGTACATATAGAAAGAGATCTGTTGTTGAAGAGATCATTGGTCCAAGCAAAGACAGACTCACTACGTGAGGAAAAAAGTACTTTGATGATTAACATTGTATACAGAAAATCAATTTGTAATCTCTACTTTGAGGCAATACTTTACCTTTATCATTACCTTTATTTTCTTTGTTTGTATTGCAGTACTTTATCATCCTATGTGGTATCTTTATTCTGGAAATAGCCATCGGCGTCATGGGTTTTATGTATAGGAACCAGGTAACACATTATGTAGCACAAGATTTGACAACAGCCGGACTACAGAAATATAACCAGACTGATCAGAAAGGACTGACGCAAGCATGGGATAAAATGCAGACCTATGTAAGTAGTCATGAATTAATGGGATACCTGGGACAGAAAGTTATGAATTGTGACTTTTTAGATGTAGAATATGAAAATACTTCCGAACCTGTGTAAGTAATCATGATAGGGTAATGGGGAAAGGAAATTATGAATTGTGACTTTTCGGTTGTAGAATATAGCTCAATATGAAAATACTTCCAATGATAAAACAAGTGGGGTACCGTAATCGTTGATGAAATAACATATATAAGCAGAGCTGTGTAAGTCATCATGATGGGATAATGGGAACAGAAAGTAAAAACTTGTGACTTTTTGGTTGTAGGATATGAAAATACGGTACCTACAAAGTTAAAAACAAGTGGGGTACAATTGTTGATGAAATGACATAAAATCTTCAAGAAATTAGCAGACCTGTATATAAGTAATCATGATGGGATAATGGGGACAGGTAATTATGAATTGTGACTTTTCGGTTGTAGAATATGAAAATACTTCTAATGGCGGCCATTTTTCGGTTGTAGAATATGAAAATACTTCTAATGGCGGCCATTTTTCGGTTGTACAGTTGTTGATGAAATGGCATAAATCTTCGATAAATTAGCAGACCTGTGTCTAATGGCGGCCATTTTTCGGTTGTAGAATATGAAAATACTTCTAATGGCGGCCATTTTTCGGTTGTAGAATATGAAAATACTTCTAATGGCGGACAAGTGGGGTACAGTTGTTGATGAAATGGCATAAATCTTCGATAAATTAGCAGACCTGTGTAAGTCATCATGATGGGACAATGGGGACAGGAAATTATGAATTGTGACTTTTCGGTAGAATATGAAAATACTTCCAATGATAAAACAAGTGGGGTACAGTTGTTGATGAAATGACATAAAATCTTCGATAAATTAGCAGACCTGTGTAAGTCATCATGATGGGACAATGGGGACAGGAAATTATGAACTTGTGACTTTTTGGTTGTAGGATATGAAAATACCTTCAAAGTTAAAAACAAGTGGGGTGCAATCAGGTTTGATGAAATGACATAAAATCTTCGATAAATTAGCAGACCTGTATGAGAAATAATGATGGGATAATTGGAACAGATAATTATGAATTGTGACTTTTCGGTAGTAGAATATGAAAATAGTTCCAATGATAAAACAAATGGGGTACCGTTGATGAAATAACATATAATCTTCAAGCAATAAGCAGACCTGTGTAAGTCATCATGATGGAATAATGGGAACAGAAAAGTATGAATTGGTTGAAGAATATGACAATACTTCCAATGATAAAAGAAGTGGGGTACAATGATATACAAGTGGGTGAAATAACATACAATCTTCAAGAAATTAATTAATTTACAGTGAAGTTTTCAAAGAGTCTGTAAAAACAAGTAGTGAATTTGATAATCTTATGACAGCATGCAGGTTGAGACTTTCATACCTTTGGAGAAGCTCGAAGAAGCACTTGTCAGCGTCAGATTTGAATGATTTGGAAATGATGTAGAGTACAATCAGGCGACAGGTATCAAGAGCTGATCTGCAAGTAGATGGGCGTAATGAAAAAATACGATACGATAGTCCATGTTTTTGATACATTTAAAAACATTTATTAAAGAGAGTTTACAATGGCAGATAATTTACAAGAAACAGTTTCATATCTGTATAACAAACAGTTTCAGCAATACTAACTCGTCAGCCAACGACAACGACAAGGAACACAATACTAAAGTACAGCAATTTTTAATCAAATTCAGTTGCTGTTTTGTTTCACAAGTTTAGCCATGAAAGTCTCCACTGGCTACCTGTTGAGTTGAGGGTTAATTACAAAATTATGATGTATTGTTTTAAGTCATTGCATCACAAAGTGCCAGAATACCTTAATAATATTCTTCATTTACAGAACACTCATGATGCTGAAGACAGTAGACGTCGACTACGCTCGAACTCTGATGCTACGAGATTGAAAGTCCCTCGTAGTACTAAACGACAAGTGTGCGGGCCGAGGCTTTGGAACCAGCTTCCTCGAAGCATCAGAGAGGCGTCGTCCGTCTCTGTTTTCAAACAGCAGCTTAAGACATTTTTGTTTTTCTGAGAATTGATTTTCTGTTTTCTTTTATGTATTATTTTATTATCATGATTATTGTGTGTAAAGCGCTGTGTTCTTTGTAGAGCGCTATATAAAATAGTTTATTATTAAGTAATGCTATTTTCTTTTAAAATAATGCACTGTTATTCGGTCTTTTTATGTTTTTTTAATTCAGCTGTTTTGTTGTGGCGTAGACAGTTACACAGACTGGGGTTACTTCTCCACACTATACCAAGCTAACGAGACTCCCGATTCCTGCTGTTTTATTCCTTATACTGGATGTGGAAAAGATCCAACCGAATCAAAACACCAAGGCGTAAGTAGTTAAACTGCATACTAGTTGACTCCAACACTTTTATGATTGGCAGCCACTGACGGCTGCACTCTTTTTTGTCATATTTCTCCGAATGACTCTTTCTTGATGGTACCATACACGATTGTTGAATATAGACCATTATGTTGTCATACCAACCTGTCTTCTGCCTCCTATGTTTTCTGTTTACTTATACTTTCCCTCTATGAGTTTGGGTTGGCACAGCGGTAGTTCCCTCGCCTTGCACCAATGAGGTCCCGGGTTCGATTCCCGCGCCCAGCGCTTTATGTGCATTTGGTTTTCAGTCCATGCTCGCTTCCGCAGGTTTTTCTCCGGGCACTCCGGTCTTCCTCCTGCATTCAAAAACTGAAAACTTTAAAAAACATCTTGGAGCCCTATTGAAGATTCAAGCTTTCTTTAGCTTAATTGTATACCAAGTACTAAGTACCAAGTTGGGTTTCCTTGGCGAAAGCCTAAACAAGGTGATGGGCTTTTATTACCTCTGATCGTGTGACCAAAGTACCCGGGTTTTAGACTTGCAACTTGTTCTCTTTTCCAACAATTATCTTTCAATCTTGAATAAGTTCCTTTTTGTTCTCAGATGATACTCAGCAAATTTCGGCAGCTGTTTATATTCAGCCCTTATGAGAAGCTTTTTGCACCATAAACAAATGCACTCCAAGCAAGTGTCTTGACTAATTTTTATCGTAGGATGGTGGGAAAGATTTCTATCATTGCATTATATACATGTATGAAAGTCAATTATCTTTTCTTGGCAATGACAATCTTTGCTTTAATGTCATCGAAACAGTTTGCGTTTGCGTTTCCTGTATATCGCAGACATTTGAACCATTTCTTTACGCATGTTGCTTTTCTGGTTGTACATGCGCCAATTTCTATTTCAGCTGGTCCACAGCTGCTGGTATGGCTAATTGGTACTATTTTAAGGTACTTTAAATACTATACCCTGTTACCACGATCATAAGAACATGTTGCCTTGATCATAAGAATACATTCAAATCCAGACATGGCAAACAATTACCGTGTTGGAAACATATAATATGAAAGTACTTGCTGATCTGGTGAAGAAAATATAACAAGTTAACAGGAGGAAAACTGTAATTTTTCAAAACATCAGGATTTGAAGTGGAGCTGAGGGGGTTCTTATGATCAAGATTACAGGGTATCCTATCTCCAGCTTAGAGCAAAAACGTCTATGGTACATTCCACTCCTTTGGCCTGTGATAAGTTTCCCATATACTGGTACATAATTTGTACATCATTGCTGACTGGGTCTGTTGCTTTGCCGTTAACAGCTGCAGAAAAACAGAATCTATTGAAATACATCCATGAGAAGCTAAGAGAATGGAGTTAAAGGCAAAGGATCTTTAAAACTACACTCTTTCATAGCTGCAATAAATTATTGTAAAAGCAGTTACTAACAATACATCTACACATGCTACACGTTAAACAGAATTTTACTGCTCAGTCTGTATCGGGCAATAGGAGGCCCACGATCTACACTCACCCTGGGTAGATATTTTGCAACATTGCATGTATAAAGAGCAGTAAATATTTGTTTTATATACCGTAGAAAATATTCTTGTCGTTTAATTTGCGTAAACTCACTTGATTTGTGAATACTGAGTTAAGCTTACAGTGCATTCATGGACTAGCCTAGCCTAGCCCTAAGCCTAATACAACCAGTGTAAAGATATCAGACTTGTTCCAAAAATGATCCATGAGCCACAGCGTTTAAACAACTTGATCACTTATCTTGCCGCCGTCAATTGTTTCAATCTTTGTTTCATTAAGCTTAACAAGACAAACATTAGATTCAGAACGTAAACAAAACTTCTCAGTTGTGTTTGATGTGTCCCTGGATTTGTCAATGATCTCAAACATGAAATATACCAAATATTTTAAACAGTACTTTGTTTGTTAACCATTCAAATGAAGGATGATGAAGGATGAAGGAGGTGTTGTTCGGATAAGTTAAAGAAATAAGCTCGAAATTTTGAATACAATGTTATCGCGTGCTGCGTACTTTCTTGAAGCATATCAATTACATCATTACCAGCTTATTTTTTACAAAACTTGTCGTTTGGCTCTGATTTCTTTCACTTAATTGTTTCACACAATGGAGGAAATTATATCTTCGGAAATAACCAGACCTTGCTTTTAACTTATTTAGATTATTTATATATATTATTCTTACATTTCAGGGATGTGTTCATGCCTTAGAAATGGAACTTCAACAAAACATCAACGTTCTTGGTGCTATTGGCGTCAGCATTGCTTTTTTCCAGGTACGTGTGTGTTATTACAGAAATACTACATTATAGCAGTATTTAAACAAAGGAGTTGCTAATGTAAATTGCATTATGTTTACTACATTCCCTTACTTTTCGAAATGACATCAAAAATAATCTTACAAAAAATTACATCTTGCAAAACGTTCTCGTTCTACTGGTAATCCTGATGGGCAAAAGTAACTTCCAATTTTTCGTAAAGGAGTTTCCCCGTCATCCAGGCCCGTAGCCAGGATTTTTCAAAGGGGGGGGGGCGGATTTTTAAAAAAGTGGACCTTTTGGAGGAAAACTTTTCTGACAAGAAAAAAAAAATGTTTTCAGTAGTTGTCCAAGCATTTTGTGTAGTATTTTATTAACAAGCGACCTACATTTACGTGTTTTGGTACTCTAGGTATTCTTTTGGTGGACATTTAGGGATTTTTTGTGGACTTTTTTTGTACGTTGTCAAATTTAAGGGGGGGGGGGGGGGGGCGACGCCCCCGCCGCACCACTGGCTACGGACTTGGTTAACTTAACGTACATTTATTTCAATTCGTTCTCATAATAACTCCTTTCTCTGTTTTTCATTTCAGATCATGGGTATGGCATTTGCCTGGAGTTTGTTCAAAGATTTACGAAACTCATGTCCGCATTCGACCCTAGGATAATGTACAACATTGGATTATTGTATTCAAAAATGTAGTGTACATAATCATGTAATTATTTTGTGGATGATTTGATTTCTTTCAACATGTTCAACTGATCAAATCTACTGCTTTTTATTTAAATTGAGATACACCTTTGACAGTTATATAGTGCAATATAAAGTAAAACGTGTAATCAAAGTATTCTTGCCGTTTCTTATGAAGTCAATTGTCATAATTTGAAAATTAGTGTCCCACACAAGTTGCCTCCATCTGTGGAAAATTGTCCCTATGCATTATTTGGAAGAGCAACATTTGCATTATAAGGAAACATGGTAAAGTAAATTATTCTGTCAATATAACAACGTTACAACTGAACAACACATATGTTGACCATTTTCTTTGGACAAAAATGACCATAACACCTTGTACATATTCATGAGCTATTCTGTAATCTGGTCCAAGTCTTACATCACCATGTGCGGTAGTCCAATTTTGCCCAATTTTTTGGAGCTGAATTATGCAACTGCAGATAAAGCTGATATAAAACAATTTAGTACGGTATGAGGTGTATGTATAGTAGTATGGTTTATTTTGGGAAATTAATGAATAATTTCCCCTTGCTATTTGATGGTCAAAGTACAGTCCTCGCTATCCTACATTCTTGGAATTAGTACATGTATACTACTTTACAATATTAACAACTTCAATGCTAAAGTCTTTATCAAAATTCCTGGGACAAATTCGATTACGTGACCACAAATTGCAGGGTACCGGTCGAGTTCATAAACAATTGGCCCTGTTCTCTGGATGTTTCTTTACATCGTCCGAAGAACTTTGACGCCGAGTTTAGTACGTAGCGATATCACTCGAACAATATCAGTATTTATGTAAAATGTTTATGTATTTAGCCTTATCTTTGATGCTTTATAATAAAGCTGTATATTAACGCTTGTTTTCAATATCAAATATTAAAGCAAATATAATAAAGAAAGATTAATTCTATATACATGTATATATAGGCTATGTGTGAGTAACTGACTACTATTAAGATAACAACATAGATTAGTTATAATTTGCAGTTTTCCCAAACAGATTTTCCCAAACTATTGTACCCAATTTATGTTGAACTGACAGAGTCGCTGTTGATTATTGGCAGCAATCGTTTAGACAAACCGATATCATTATTGAAAAGAATATATTATGTCTCTTGTGGCGTGCCATACATGTTGCTTGTAATGGCGATATCAAGGTTGTAATACACTGTAAAAACTGTGTTTAGCGAGGAAATACTTTTTTAAAACATAATATGTTTGCCTTCACTATGTAAACATATTTAGAGACTAAACATCGTGTGTCATTTCATTAAACACTGATGCTTGATTTCTAAACATCAGTGTCAATACTCTAAACACTTCCTTGTCTAAACATGTTTTGCCTTCACTTTCTAAACACACTTGTTTACAGTGAAGTCTAGCACTATGGCAGCAATAGTTTAGACAAACCGATATCATGTTTGAAAAGAATACCGTATATTATGTCTCTTGTGGCGTGTCATACATGTTGCTTGTAACGTTGATATCAAGGTTGTAATAGCCTAGCACTATATCAACCTTAAAAGTGTTTGAAAAGAATATATTATGTCTCTTGTGGCGTGCCATACATGTTGCTTGTAACGTTGATATCAAGGTTGTAACTGTAATAGCCTAGCACTATATCAACCTTTAAAGTTGCCATAGAGAAATAATTAAAACCATCTAATTCACCCATTATGATATAGCAACTAAGTGGATACACGTTGTTCATTACCATCACCACAGCAACATCTGATACCAACAACAATTGATCCGTGAATTTTTTCTAAAAACCCAGACTCATTAAGGATAATAGCATGCGACGTTTTAATCATTGCTAAGAAAAGAGCAGTTTCATAATTTGGTTCTGGTCAAAACATCACAACACAGAACGCGTTTCTTCGGAGTTGTTTCTCTGCTCTTTTGGAGCGAAGATCTTTGAGGAGCAACGCTATACATCTCTTTTCAGCTTGTATTTGGCAATATCATTCAGCATTCATTCCTTCAACCAAAGTATTCCCGCCAGAATTTGCTTCAACATAACGAGCAGACGATCATGGCATCTGTTGATAAGATTATATCCACTACCTGCACGTTGGTAGTCTGCATACTGACTTTCGCGAATTCAATTTTGGCGCAAAACATCCATTACGAAACTCACCGAGAATGCACTTACAGTTTTATGGGAACACCTGGTATAGCTCTGATAAATTTCGTCTTTGAGACCACTCACACCACGACTGTGCGAAAATGCGCCTTGACGTGCCTCAGCAGAAGGGAATGCAACTCTTTCAACTATCAAGATGGTACCGACCTCTGTCAGTTGAATACTGTGAGCCAATCATGTGTGCCATCTAAGCATATTGTACTCAATGGAACCATGAGGCATTTCAGTCCTCCGACAGTCGAATGCTGGAAGGTAATCTTTTGAAATATATACTAGTAATAGTTGTTTAAACCATTGTACACATATTTTACCTTAATTTTAAGGTGTCTCTCCAAAGAGAGTTGATTTTAAATTTTTCAAATTGAATCTTAAAAGCAAGTCGCCAAGGTAACGTTATTTACATATACAGGGTGTATCAAAAAGAAGTTTACAGTGATTAAAGTGACTCCATTTCAAAAAGCAGATATATTCTCTATACAGCTTGTCCCAATATTAATGCAACGAGCAAATTAAAAATATTAAAACATAGTTGCCAAAAGATTACATCAAACTAATATATGTTTTTCAAAAGTTGAGTAATTACTCTACAACATGCTTTATGTCCCGTTTCATTTTACCACTCCAGTCCAAAGATATGAAGAATTTAAGAAAGCTCTTTATATCTACTTTGGTCCGATTTGTAAGTTTAGACTTCTAGCTAAAAAAATGCAAACTTGAAATGAAGAGAATTCTGCAATCAATTAGAGCACAATTAATCCAAACCAATCTTACCTGACCTGTACCTAACATTAAGTGATATTTTAAGTTTATTTTTAACTTAAATAGGTCAAATTTTTTAATTTAAGCACGGATCTTCCTGATACTCTCATATTCCCTTGCATCTGTTACTTCTGGTGCATCAATCGGGTAGTTTAGGATACAATTCCTACCAAAAGAGTCGAAAAAAGGATTCTAATGAAAGATGTCAACAAATAATATATAAGTCTTTAACCAAAACCACGGAAGGAAAACTGAAGACAAAGGAGTTTAAGAACTCAAGTAAGTTAATGATTCATCTGGCACGTCAAGGGGGCGCAACAGGTTGACTAAACCAGACGCAACAACCAGCTTAATATCAACAGATCATCATTAAGGTGAGTCCTTTAACATGAAATGGATTCAAGGGATGCTTCTCCTAATCATGTGATGTTTTTAGCAATTTCCATTCAATGTGTGTCCAATGACGTCATCAGAGGTGATTCTTTACAGATTAACAAATCAGACCATGAAGATTTTTCGGGTCTTTACAAAATGTGCAATAACTTTTGATTCAGAGATCCAAATTAAATAAAACAAAACTCCTGTAAAAGCCAATGGTCTACTCTTCAATATTATTGTAACGTTTGCTCACCATTGTTCTCTGTTCTCTCAAAATAAAAGTTCAAAGTTCGTTGCGTTTTTATTGGGACACCCTGTATTTGTTTTTAATTATAAGTAAAAGAGACCACAGTTGATTTTAAATTTTTCAAATTGAATCTTAAAAGCAAGTCGCCAAGGTAACGTTATTTACATATACAGGGTGTATCAAAAAGAAGTTTACAGTTTAAAGTGACTCCATTTCAAAAAGCAGATATATTCTCTATACAGCTTGTCCCAATATTAATGCAACGAGCAAATTAAAAATATTAAAACATAGTTGCCAAAAGATTACATCAAACTAATATATGTTTTTCAAAAGTTGAGTAATTACTCTACAACATGCTTTATGTCCCGTTTCATTTTACCACTCCAATCCAAAGATATGAAGAATTTAAGAAAGCTCTTTATATCTACTTTGGTCCGATTTGTAAGTTTAGACTTCTAGCTAAAAAAATGCAAACTTGAAATGAAGAGAATTCTGCAATCAATTAGAGCACAATTAATCCAAACCAATCTTACCTGACCTGTACCTAACATTAAGTGATATTTTAAGTTTATTTTTAACTTAAATAGGTCAAATTTTTCAATTTAAGCACGGATCTTCCTGATACTCTCATATTCCCTTGCATCTGGTACTTCTGGTGCGTCAATCGGGTAGTTTAGGATACAATTTCTACCAAAAGAGTCGAAAAAAGGATTCTAATGAAAGATGTCAACCAATAATATATAAGTCTTTAACCGAAACCATGGAAGGAAAACTGAAGGCAAAGGAGTTTAAGAACTCAAGTAAGTTAATGATTCATCTGGCCCGTCAAGGGGACGCAACAGGTTGACTAAACCAGACGCAATAACCAGCTTAATATCAGCAGATCATCATTAAGGTGAGTCCTGATGTCATGAAATGGATTCAAGGGATGCTTCTCCTAATCATGTGATGTTTTTAGCAATTTCCATTCAATGTGTGTCCAATGACGTCACCAGAGGTGATTCTTTACAGATTAATAAATCAGACCATGAAGATTTTTCGGGTCTTTACAAAATGTGCAATAACTTTTGATTCAGAGATCCAAATTAAATAAAACAAAAATCCTGTAAAAGCCAATGGTCTACTCTTTAATATTATTGTAACGTTTGCTCACCATTGTGCTCTGTTCTCTCAAAATAAAAGTTCAAAGTTCGTTGCGTTTTTATTGGGACACCCTGTATTTGTTTTTAATTTTAAGTAATAGAGACCATTATCTTTCCATAACAGAAAAAAAATACAATCGTACGACAACCGAAACGAAAATTATGATCAAGTTTTTAAATTGTAAATAAAATCAGCTGTGCAAAGATTGCCTGGTTCCACACTTGCAATTTTGACTGAAGGTAACATCTTTTAGCTAAAAAGAAGATCAAATAGGACGAAACAAATAACTTCTGACGTTTGGAGGCTAAATCCTATCCATTTTTGCCTTGTAATTACAGTTTGAATAAAACTATGGATATTTGACCATTGTCTGCCATTTTTTATCACTTCATTTACAGGCTATTTCACTGTCCACACATTAAAGAAAACAACTTCCCTAGATACTTAAATTCACAACTGTCGTGGCATCAATAATGGTTTTCCAATATCACTTGGTTTAATGTCCTAAGGTCTCTTCCATAAGTGTTAGTTTAAGCCAAAGATATTAACGAATTGGTCGACATCTTTTGATAAATGATTAAAACTAATAGCCAAAAAGTGTCGCACTTTGTTAACAGAGCCCTAATCCGACATGCAGGTAATGTTAAAGTTCTCTATAGTCTTCGTAAAAAGGGAAAAATACAAGGATCCTTCATTATTTTTTGACTTTGCGCAACCGGTTTTGTTTACAATTTACCAACTTGACCATAATTTTCGTTTCGGTTGTCGCACATATGTAATTTTTTCTGTTATGGAAAGATAATGGTCTCTATTACTTATAATTTAAAAACAAATTAAGAGAATGTATCATACTTTTTGAAATGGAGGCACTTTAATCACTGTAAACTTCTTTTTGATACACCCTGTATAGCTGGAAGAAAAGTATTCCTATTATTACCAGGATTACTACAAATGGCATTTATGCATCGAAATAATTAATGTGTACTTCAAATATGTATTTTTTTTAAACGAAATATCATAGCTATTTATCATTCAATTACTGAAAAACTTTATGGCAATACTTGGGGAAAACCAAAAAAATAAAAAAAATAAAACAAAATAGATAAATAAAATGATGATTTGATATATCACACCCTGAGCGTGTCGAGACACATATCAGGCCCCGTAGTGGGGCAATCTACATACATGGGGTGCAGATCCAGATCTGACGCCTGTGTAGCCACAGTATACTGATGCGCATTCACCTGGATTTCCCTATAATAGATTGCCCCACTCCGGGTCGGTACCCTATTTTATGTTTATATAGATGCGCAGCGTTATGTTGTTTCAAATGTTGATGGGTTTATACTGGACGACTAAGTCACTAAGGGGTAACGAGAAGCAACGGATTGAAGTTTTGAATTGCCCGCCAGTCATCTTTAATAACGCGGATACAAAGTGCTAGCCACCTTGGACTGTTGTCAGTCTCTTTTTTTTTTAAATTTTGTGATGACATAAAATTAGTTGTGATAATGTTCATATTTCGTTGGCCACAGCAACCCTCGGTTCTCCTTTGGATTATGCCATAACGAATTATTTATTTATTTATTCTTCTGCAATTGGTTTAGCTTTATTTCACAAACATCGGAACAAATTATTTTATCAACATTTGAAACAACATAACGCTGCGCATCTCTGTAAATAAATGATAAATTACTATGATATTTCGTTTCAAAGGGTAAACATATTTAAAATACGCATTAATTAATTCATTCATCAATTCCATTTGTAGCAATCCTGGTAATAATTGGAATACTTTTCTTTCAGCTATATAATGTAAATAACGTTACCTTGGCGACTTGCTTTTAAGATTTCATTTTGGAAAATTAAAATTAACTCTCTTTGGAGATAATAATAGAACCAACGTTCAACGTTTTCCCTTTAATTATTTTTTATGACATTTATATATCCATCCATATATTTTAAAAGTTAATTATCGTGGTTGTTTGTTTGCAATAATGCCAAGCTTTAAGTTTTCAAGTTGTATTTGTTTGTGTGTTAGTTTTATGTTTTATTTTCATTTTTGATCATGGTATTTTTTGGTTTGTTCATATATGTTGGTCTGTATAAACCATGGTTTTTCTCATGTAACATACACAAGCCCGAAGACCATGATCAACAGAATGTACCTTTTTCAGAAGGGGGGGGTATAGTGATTCATGGGTCATCGGATCAATTTTAAAAAGATATAGTGATGCAGTATCATATCAACACCTGAATTATTTTCATTGCTGTTTTAACCCAAAATTTCAATATTGTTTTCGGCCAAACCAAAAATGGCAAGAACCTGGCGATGAAGATAGTACTTCAGTATGATAGGCCCTATTGTATCACTGTATTTTTTCAGAGGTCGATCTAACTACCCATGAAACAGTACCATTATCATATAAACGTACTTCAGATAAATAATTTAAGTCTTATCTGCTTATATTCTTATCATAAACGTTACATACATGCACTCAAATGATTAAAAAACAATTCTACACAATAATTGGGGTTCCATAATTCTACATTTCTTTTACTTCGCAAAAATACAGGAAAGATGCGTTTCAAGTCATGGGTGCGGTCCTCGACCAAACTTACCGACGTCTGTTCAGTTGCAATCGAACACTGTGTACAGGGGAATCGTTACATCCATAAAGTCCAACCTGTCGGGTGGTAAGTAGCCAGCCTATAAGTAGCAACAAAATATACCAAGGTATTGTTCGAATGTTTGGCAAGACATAAAAATATTTTGGTAACGAATTCTTTTAAAAAATAGCACTTCTTTTAATGGAGCCACAATTTCAGCTATGTGCCACTTCAAACAGTTTGACGTAAACCATTTACTTTTCTCTTCTAAATCTATTAGGTCGAAAATGGAACACAAACATCATACCCAAATCTTTAGGAGTAGAATCTGCTTTTGATATCCAACTATACGGTGGTGTCTACCCTCACGAAGGTCATGTCGAATTCCAGTATAAATGGAAAAGGGGTGCGATCTGTGAAGACACATGGGACCTTCGAGATGCAGATGTCATATGCCGTCAACTCGGATTTGAAAAGGGCGCTAAAAGTCTGGCATCTAGAATGAACTTCGAAATAGGAGAAGAGCGTCCTAACCCGGATGTAGTTATGACGGATATTGAATGCAATGGCAACGAGGCTACCATTGATGAATGTAAATATATTCTTGTTAAGACGGGGAAGTGTCTGCATGGGTCTGATGCCTCGGTGATATGTGTGCCAGGTATGTCAGTTTTTATTTATTTAGGCCAAGTTCTATTAAACATTTTCTAGCACAAATTAGGCCTACTTGAGAACCTTGGGAATGACCGTCATGATGATGAAGGGGGAGAAAAATTCAAATGGGTTGGTTTGCGCAGCGGTAGTTCTCTCGCCTTGCACCAATGAAAACCCGCACCAATGATGTCCTGGGTTCGATTCCCGCGCCGGCGCTTTATATGTATCTTGTTTTCAGTTGCTTCCGCAGGTTTTTCTCCGGGTACTCTGGTCTTCCTCCTGCCATTCAAAAACTGAATTTAAAAACATCTTGGAGCCCTGTTGAAGATAAGCTTCCTTTATCTTACTTGGTACTAAGTACCAAGTTAGGTTTCCTTGGCGAAAGCCTAAACAAGATGATTGTTGTTTTAGTGATAGTGAAATTTTTGTTTGCCCATAATACTGTGATTGACCAATTTCTCAAAGGAATTGTTCCGTAACATTTGAGCCAATGTTGGTCAACAAAAACAATGATGTTGAAAGTAATTTGCTAAACATTGACTGCGTCTTATTTTGTTTCTTGTTGCAGATAAAGCAAACCCAGTCGTATTTGAAAACGTCCGTTCCTTGAATGGCTAAAGCAGAAGGAGCTCTCTGATTTTGAGACCGAGTTTGTCAATATTCCTGTATATGTGTGTGATTAGAGCAATTGACTGTTCGCCTTTGAATACTATCCTAACTTAGGAAAAATAAAGCCAAGATATTTCACTAGTGGAAAATGTAAATTTGTAATTAAAAAAAATCATTACTATGTATCAGATAGAAAAAAGGTCAAAATATAGTTTTAACGAGATGACTTTTTGAGTTTAAAGGATAACTAGGGCAGTTATTCATGAGAATAAAATGATGATACTTGATACTTATGTAAAAGTGCATCAATTGAGTGTTAACAAATGAGCAACATATTGTAGAATTTGTTCGGGTGTTCAGGTAATAATAGTGTAAGGAAAAGAAATATCTTTATCATTTTGCAGTATAAGAGATTTTTTTACAAAAATGTGATTTTCTACGTTTGTTATGTTATAAGATGTTTCTCATGCTTCATCTTAATGATTTTTCACCAGTATTTTTAACTTATTGGATGGGGTTTTATTTCATTTTTTACAATGTTACTTTTTTAAACGACGTACATACAGCTATTTGTTTTGTTTTGTTTGTTTGTTTGTTCATTTGTGACCCGTCATATCGAAAGGTACCTTAAGGTCGGCAAAATTAAAATTATTATTTGGTCTCATCTGAAAGATTATATTTTAAGCTTTAAAATGACACCTTGCTTTTGGTTATTGGATGTTCGATTACAAAGTTACATCCAAATTGGTAAAAGGTATCGGGCTGATTCCGAAAACTAAAGTTCTGAGAAACTCAAGTTTAAAGTTTCTGTACTGGTTAAACGTGAATGGAGAAAGGATTTTTATCTCGGTTTTTAAAACATTTGTTTTATGTTTTGGATGTTGGAACCTGATTAATATGATAGAATACACTTCAAAGGTAACGTTTCTGATGAAATTAGAAATTCGACCTTGGACGTGATTTTTGACTATACTCAGCTTCAATGGCCTGTATCTCGTAATTTACTATGCCGGTATTAAGGTACCTTTCGATATGACGGGTCACATTTGTGTACCGCCGCGGCAAAAGGGTCCAGTTGTCGGCTCGTACATGTTGCTCCTTGTAGCATATCTAATGTATGGTATTTGTATACATCAGATATGCTACAATGAGCAACATGTAGGAGTCGACAACTGGACCCTTTTGCCGCGGCGGTACACATTTGTTCTGGTATTGCCTTTCAATGTCCCATGGCACTGATGTTAAATTATATATGATGCTCGGAGATCTTTATTCCTTTTTTATGAGACCCTTGGTAAGATATCTGATAAATGTTATAAGGGACTCCTTATTAATCTACGGGAAGAGAGGAAACAAATTTACTAAGATCAGAATTAAGAGAGAGCTAATTTTATTCTCCTTACTAAAATAATGCC
Source organism: Ophiothrix spiculata (assembly GCA_000969725.1). Taxonomy (NCBI): domain Eukaryota; kingdom Metazoa; phylum Echinodermata; class Ophiuroidea; order Amphilepidida; family Ophiotrichidae; genus Ophiothrix; species Ophiothrix spiculata. Next base: position 122,421 of record JXSR01S018879.1, on the reverse strand, counting down.
TTCTGTATATAATTTGCATTTGCAGTAATTTATGTCAGTTATTTATATGTATATATATTTTTTTCCTTTGAATAAATTTGCATATTTCCCGGGGAAATACATCATCATTATTCCGTTGTGATGCGCCTAGTGAGGCCGGTCTTTAGATTTGTTCTGTCAACCAGATGATGTACACCCGATTAAAAGTGAAGATATATTCATGTTTTGTTTTATACCCTTAATTGTATTATTATTCTGTTCTTTTATACTTTGTATTGTTATTATTTTTTGTTTTATGTTGGATGCATCATCACAAGTTAGATGAGTGCCACTGTATCAAAAATGTAATTCCAATAAATTTGATTTGATTTGTGATGGTAAATACTAATATTAAAATTTGATCAATTATGAAGTTAGAACCCTCTACCATGTCTACGTTCGATCTAGTTTTTGTAATGTTATCATAATTATGTAATATGAAATTAACACAATTTAACAAGTTAATTTCTTCTCTATTTTATTATACAATAACATATCAGATCAGCACTGTATCAGATAGATGTTTGTTTTATACTTTTTTAGCATTGAATAGTGCAAATAAAATAAAAATTATCACATCTAACGTGTTTGAAAAGAACCTTGTGTTCAAGAATGTTTTTAGAATACTACTAAATTTTTGCGCGTTCAGTTCTTCCCTAAAGTGCACTAGGTGAAATAGTTTTTGAAAAGGAAATTATTTCTTTGTCTTTGTTATATTTTGTTTGAACTCATCCATCTGGTCAATTTTGTTTATTTCATGAAACTATACGCTACGGCAAGACGAACAAGTCAGAACGTAAACATACTTCTCGGGCGTTATGTTTGTAAAAAAGCCCTGCGGTGAATGTCACGCCAGGGCAATATCACATTTTCATTGACTAAAATGCCCAGCTATGATGTCAAGCAGGAAATATACCAAATACTTTTGACATTCTAATGCAGTGTCAACCAATCAAATGACAAGAATGTTTTAATGCGGTATATAATATCTGCTAACTTCAGCAATATATTGAGGATTACTTTGGGTGGAGCATGAGCACCAGGATGACTTGTTTTGACCCCATTTTTGTCCTTTAAACGATGCAATTTTTACCCCGTTTTCCTCAATTTGGATATATTCGTTTTTAAGTGTTTCAGGCCTAACGGTTATGATTCCCTGATAAAATGCTGATGCGAATGT